>MU223224.1:6769833-6781696 GCA_018584345.1 Thuja plicata | reverse complement strand
GTCTTAGTACAATGTGAATCCATTCTATTTTAAACTCTTTCGGGAACAGTAGGGCATTGGTTAACCCTTTCACCTCTAGATGCTTGTGATCGTCCTTTAGTTTCCCATTAGTGCTAAGCTCCTGATATGTCAAAATAAGCTCAAAATCACCTAACTCATTGATTTTGCAATGTATATAGGATCTCGCATCTTGAACCAGTGGAACCCTAGGCGGTATCGCGGAGAACACACCTTTTTTGTCAGGTTGTGCAACAACTTCTGGATGAAATTTGTAGTTGGGTTCTGTGCATGTTGAATTCTTGATCAAAATTACCTTCTTTCTTTTGTCACTATTTCCCTTCATGGTATGATATAAATACGTCATCATGTTTTCCAAAATTAGGGCTTCCAACAGATGTTACAGACAACTCGGTAAGTGCAAATACTTACTTGATATACTCAACTATTAGTAATAATTGAGAGGGGGGTGAATCAGTGGCCTAAAAAATATTCCACTTAATCAACCCAAAAACTTAGTACCACAATATTAAGCCTCTAGTTATCTTTAGTCCTATAAGATGAATGCCTTCAAATATACTTATCAAATTACTACTGCTCAGAATGCTTTGTTAAACCTTATTATGTATGTTTACCGAATAGCAGTCTTTCAATTTACCAAAAAATAGTAAATTACTTATAGTATATCGATCAATCCAGATTAGCTATGTGTAATGCAAAACACTAAAGTAATGAGTGATAAACACATTGACACATGGATTTTTAATGTGAAAACCCTGTTAGGGGAAAAAACACTTGGGACTGGTAACCCAAAATTTTCACTCTTCTGAAGTGAGCTCGGTGAAGAGCCAACCCTGTTAAAGGTTACAAACACACTGTTAGGTGTGACCTTGTTAGAGGATTTAAAAGATTAGTTTGTCACTTGATATCGGTCATTTCTATGCTACCTTCCTTGTCCAAAACCTTCTAGTTTGTCAAATAGTATCTGGCATCTCATGCTATTTTCATGATCAAACTTTTTGATACTCCTTAGGATGTATCTCAATATAGAAAGGATATTTAAATCCTGCTTGATTAAGAGACTTTCTGAATCAATGGTTAAACTGAAATAGTATGATATGTTCACATATACAACTTGTACTTGCATATTTTCATATCTATTGTAAGCTTATTAAACCAATCTGATCAATATATCTTTTTAATACCTTTGCTCCACTTTTGTTCTGCTCACTGATGTTATGCTTTGTTGCTCGGTGTCCGCAAAAACCTTTAGCTCTTTCCTCAGCTTGATTGATCAGGACTGTATGAAGTTGTTCTTCATCAGTTTCTCTCCAACATCCTCTTTTTCATTCACTCCCCTTAATTTTCAATGAATTAAGTTGTCTCTTTATAGACATAATATCATCATTTCTAGGTTCTTGATTTTCTTGATCTTGGCATGATTCACAATCTTAGCCAATCAAATTTAAAGAAAAACTCTTATTTTATCTCATAGAGATATTCTTTCCAACTAGAAAAAATATCTTTAAATCCTTTACTTATCTCTGGATTTATCTTGTCTATGAAAACAATGATAACTACCAGTTAAGTCGATATTTAGCTTTGCCAGCTAGATTTTTTGTCATTTATGAACTCCAGTTAACTTCAGTGTTTTAACTCTTTCATAGCTTCATTCAACACTCCAGTTCTCCTCAGGATTCTTCATCAGGGTTGTCTATCCGTTGGGGTTGTCTTTCCTTTAGGTTTGTCTATCTGTCGGTTTACACTGTGATTTTGTTCATTGGTTTTCTCGCTTGGGCATCAATGTGACTTATCTTTCGGTGATCTCTATCCGTCGGGTTCCAATAGCCATCGGTGTTTAAAGTCACATAGTGAATGCTTTTCTTTTATGCATTACTGAAAGCATAATCCTTATCTCTCTGATTCTCTGAAGTCTTTGACAGTTTGATTATAACCGGTTAGATTATATCAAGTTGACATCAATGACAATACAATCCATTAACTGATTTAATGTCTTGCATTATCTTTCTGCATTTTGGTGATCAACTTAACATCTTCAAACATTCAAACAGTTACATGCCATAATCGAAAACTACTCAAAATATGCTTGAATCTTTGTGAAATTCTCTAAATACTCTTCTATAATTTCACTCTTGATTGCTCTGCTTCATTTTTTGATCATTGTGTGAACAAATGAGTTCACTTCCCGTAAATTTATACAAAATACTTTAACCAATACAATAAATGCTTGTCACCAACCACTCGGTCGATAAACAAATCACTCAGTCAACACTAAAGGTACTTCATCTCGGTGAGTACTACAAAATATCGGTTGACTTAATCAACTCGGTTGTCTCTCACATGTTTATAGATTAGAATTTCTTACACGGTACAAATTAACCGACTAAACTAGTTTCACGTTAAAAAAATATAATACCATTGTGCATCTTAATTCATGCTACTTTGGCATTCAATCAATAAACATAAGGAACTAATGTAAGATATAATTTTTCAAAATGCAATTACATACTTGTATTTCTTACATGGGGGTGGTGGAATCACCTAATCCATTGGATGAGGTGTCACTGACTGTTGTGCTTGGCCCAATATTGTCATTGGATTCTTTCCTCCACATTTGATTCCTTCTCCTCATGATTTCTTCAATTGTGTTTCCATTTCCAAAGTACTTGTTTCTGTTACTCGGTCTCTGTAATATTTACTTAAATGACTGACCTTATGACAATGCAAACATGCCATTACAGAATTTGTCCAGCTTCTAGATTTTTCTCTCCACTTTCTCATACAGTTAGCTGCAATATGTCCATACCTACCACATTTTGTGCCATTTTCCCAAGTGTTATAATCCCAAGTATATGCATTACCTTGTCTTCTCGGTTGATATGCATTTTCCTGTCCTTTAGGTTTCCATATTTGCTTCGTCTTAGTCCTGCATTCTTGTGATGTGTGGTCATCCATGTTGCAAGTACGACACTACTTTTCCATGTAGGTTTTCTTCTATGGTTTATTCATCTTAGATCTACATTCATGTGCTTGATGTCCATGCTTGTTACAATTATAGCAATTACCATTGAATTTAGAAGTGGATTTGGGAATACCTCTAGCTTTGCTTTTGCAACATTTGAAGTGTGGCCAGGTTTTCCACAATGACAGCATGAGGTCTTGTTAGGTTTCAGATTTGCATAGACATTCCTCTATTCATCTTAATTTGATGATTCTCCATGCTCGATATAACCTAAACAAGTATTGTTTCTAAGTCTCCTTTGACTGTTTAGAAATGCATCCATCCTTTTAGTACTATCTTCAGCTCTCTTAATCATCTCATTATGTTGTTGTTGAATCTTCACTTCATTCCTTAGTTTTTCATTTTCTTCTCTTAATTCACCAATATCTTCCAATTTCTTAGCAATTTCAATGTGCACTCGGGCCTCATGACTCATAGTAACCATCTGTTCGGTGATCTCAAAGTAATGTTCAGTAAGACTCGATATTTCAGTCTCTTTATCTTGTAGTTTTTCAATCATTTGTCTTTTATCATCAACAACCATATTTATTTCTTGTTCAAATTTCTTTGCATCATTTATGACTTCAACCATTCTAACCATTTGCGTGTCTTGACTGATCTACAGTGCTTTCACTTGTTCAGTAAGTTGTTGATTGCTTTAAGATAGCTTTGATATGATTCCTTCAGATCCATCAGATATGATACCAGATTCAGATCCAGATGTACCAAATGGGTCATGTATCTCTTATTCATGATAATCAATCTCATTACAAAGATATGTCATAAATTTTATCTTAACCAGTAACTCTTTCAGTTTATCTTTGGCTTATTGTATTGTTCAATGTAGATCTGCAACTGCAATTTTTTATTCTCAATAATTTTGTCAAGCGTATACCTTTCCATCATAAGATATTTTCTCTTCAGTGATTAAACTTCCTAAATAAGAGAACTAGCTCTGATACTAATTATTAGAATTCTAGAAAGGTGTGTATGGGTGAATCAATACCCTTAAAACATATCAAAATAAATCCTTGAAAACATAAACTATTTTAATCGACTGAGTAGTTTTCTTTCACCATACATGAAATACCATTACAAAAATGTAAATGCATGTAATTAAAACAATAAAACATTCATGAAACTCAAATACACATAACACGTGTATTTTGGTATCGCAGACACCCTTGTTAGAAGGTAAAAACTACGGTGGGGATGGTACCCACAAATCTTCACTACTACAATAATAAAGTAGCATGTTAGAGCTTACAAAGATTGATCACTTCTGGTGATGTTACCCTGTTAGGAGTAATAATGAGATTTGTTAGATCTACCTTGTGAAATAATTTTTCAACACAATGTATGTGTGCACTCGATTAGGAGATTTAAACAAAGATGGTTAAGTCTACTATGTTAGGAGATTTTAAATCTTTTACAATTGTTAGAGAGTAACAAGAAACGGTGACCTGACTAATACAATCTCAATATTGCTGATACCAGATCCTTTAAATGCAATAAGTTTATCACCTTGCTGTGATTGATAATACCTTTTGTACTACACAGTATCCTTGCATGTTTTCTGAATAAACTAAATGCTTCAATGAAATCCTTGTGCTAAAGCCCTTGTCTGATCTTCAGATGTCCTTAGTGCAGAAGCTACTTGATCATACTTCGATCATTAAATTTCAAAATAATATCTTGACATTTATATATCAAACTGTTTGACCTAATTAGGGTTTTACAATATCCTAAGATCAACAGTTTAAAAAATTTACGTTGATCATCTATACATATGAAACATAACCAATAAATGATTTCATTCGCAATTAATGTCCTCCTCAATCTTGGTAATCAGTTATCTAGCTTGGAAAAAAGTTGTTACCTTAATGTGCCATTACAAACTTTTATGTAATTGCTAGTTCACTTGGTGAATACTGTCTCTCAGTGCTCGGTGTATGCTCTGCTCAGTGTATGTTGCTCGGTGATCACTGTATTTGGTTAACTCTATGCTCAGTGATCATTATCGACTAGATTATCTTTGACTCAGTAACCGACTGTGCAACTTGAATACTAATGACAACCTTCAAACTAATATGGAGTAACAAAACTTATCTACATATCACCAATTCTATCAAATGCATCATCTTTCAGTAATGATTGTACCACATCAAAATCCATAGAGTCAAATTTTGATGGAGAACTCACATCTCTCTTAATTTTTTCTTTTTATTCCTTCTCTACATCTTTCTTTTCCTCATACTTTTTTCTCTATCGTTATCCTTCTCTTCATCACTCTCTGAAATAGTGATAATTTTTTTTCCTTTCCCACTAGTCTTTCTCCTTTTTGGTTCTAGAGGGGAACCACCGACAAGAACATCTAACCTTTTATGACTAGAGGAAGAACCCTCCTGACCATGACATACTATCACTATACTAGAAACAACCAAACTAGAACAAAAACTCATCTACAATGAAGTGAAATACATCTTGCAATCATCTATAGAATTCTCCAATGACTCTAGATATCAGAAAATATGCTTACTAGTAGGGATTTCAGTCCTCCACTCTAAATTATCTTCACCATGTAATGATCTCATTAAATAGAATGATAAGCACATCATTAATTAACCAAATCTAAAAGCATAACCATCCTCTATAGCCATCTTCACATTCACAATAAAAATATCTAACAACATCTTGCATAGATTAAACTAAACATTCTCCCTAACCATCTTATGAGAAATATAAACAACCACAACCAAAGTGGCACCATCACAATTTTGAAACTGAATCTTATAGGATATAACATAGGCAATATACCTCGCCACTTGATTAATAAGGGTATTTATCTAAAATGCATGTTGATCACAACCAATAGTGTTCAACCTCTTCACCTCTTCATAACTCATTGATTTCTTCCCTGGAACATCTCCAACACTTCACAATCTTGTAATGTCTTCAATTACTTTATCTGTCACCTGATAGGGCTTGTCCAACATTAGGTTTCCATCGTAAAGTCGACTCAATAGAAACATAATGAACTCTTCATCACCGCATCAGGGGAATTCTCCCCATGTATCCAAGGGATTATTTTGTATTCTCTGCAATTCTTCTATGGATAAACTATTCTCCATCTGTCTCATTCTGCCATGATCAAATTCCTCAATTTTAGTCTTCTTCAACATTTTTGATACAACCACATTGATACCTCAGACGACCAACTGAGTTTCCATAATCACACTTCACTAATTCCAACGTCTTTCAAGCTCTAAATGCTTATGATTTTTCTCCTTGCAATAGTGGAAAATTATTTTAAAAATTTTCATTTAAAACCCTGAGCCATCATACTTGTTTTTCCTACTGAAAATTAACTATCACTCATGCAACTCAGTCATACTACACACATCAATCAATCAATCATTAACTGCAATTTTAATTTTTCTGATCATCATACCAAAGACAAGATCATTGAAACCTATATCACCTCAAAGAAGGAGAAGTGACTGATATAGATTTTAATACTCCTCCTTAGCCAAAACATTTGACTAAGTTACTGGAAGAGCTAGTAGTGAGATCCAGTACCACAGTGCTCTCTTCACCAACAACTTCTTTCTTCCTCCATATCATATTAGTCTTCTAAGATTCACTTGAAACTGAAACATTATTCCTCTCTTCAGTATTTATCAAGGCACCACCAGATATGCATGGGTTAGCATAATGATCAATCTGACCATATTTGAAACAATTAACATTCCTCTGACCTGATCTCATTGACAGAATTATAGATCTGCATTGATTATCCTTGTGACCATAGTTATGACAAACATAAATTTTCCCATGAAAGATATTGTTCATTTCATTATTTTTTTTTTTAAATTTCAAAACTTGACTTTTGCATTGACTTTCTTTATGACCAACCTTGTGACAACTAAAAATTTGAATCTTCTAATCTTTCCTCATCTTACAATCATTCCTTATGACCAAAATTATTGAAAATATAACAATAACTGTCAAAAGATAATTACCTTTGAGCATTCGATTGCATTTCATGAGGCCTTCTTAAAGAAGTATTTTGTTTTGTGACCTTGCTAGCTACCTCAGACATTGCTTCAGCTTCAACTATCTTTTCTTTTCCTTTATCCTTCATATCTAAATATTCACCAGTAAAACCTAATCCTTCTTTATCTGTGTGACTCTTTTGCAAGGCTAATAACTGGTCAAAAATAGTACTACTATCACACACCTTAGCTTTAGATCTTAGCTTCTCCAACCTAATCCATCTTCTCATTTTCTTTTGACTTCATCTTGATGATATTATTTAGATTTTCTTTAGATTTATTACATTCCTCCATACTCTGATAAAAAGTGTTCTTCAAATCTCCTTCAGTCTACTTCCAGTCTTCCAACTTCTATTTGAGTTATTCTTTGGTCCTTATCCAACCTACCTTTAATGTTTTCAATCCATCTTTCATAAATTCCTCAAAAAATTTCGTGTCATTCATCATCTTCTCCAATTCTACCACCTTTTCTTTTGATTCCTTTAATTTCTAATTGACTTCCTTATTCCTTTCTTTAAATTTCTTAATACGATTCCTCATCTTGCCGAGACATGCATTTTCTTCCTTCAGGTTTTATTTCAACTCCTCATTTTGTGATTCAATACTCTCAATGTCACTTATATGATCTGTCAATCTCCATCAACATAGTATCCTCCTTGTATCTGATCAAAAAACCAAGATCTCCCTCGAGTGGTTAATCTCTACCTGCAAGGGACCAAGATCTCATACCAATTGTTGAATAGGCTGAATAAATGAGAGGGGGGTGAATCAATTATTTACAAACACTTATTAAAACTTTTACTAAACCAGTAAGCACTATAAATAGATTATTTATTTAGCATTTTTTTTATTTTAAAAAGGTGACAAAACTAGGGTGTTGTCCCTTAACAAAAATAATTCCAAAGCATGTACTAATACCAAAGGCAATTAAATATTACAAAACTAATAGCTAAGACACAACTTGGTACATGAACAACTAGTTGACAATAGAGGTTGAGGAAAAATCAAAACCAAATGAGCTAGGAAGTGAAAGAAAACACCACAATTAGTTGTGGTCTTCATTACTAGGGCCACCCAGAGCCTTCCTAATAACCCTATCCCAATCTTGTTTAAGAAAATTGAAGACTTTGCTATCACTTTCCCTGCCATATATTTGTTGCAGAAGGCAAATGGTTATACAAGAGTCATGTATTACATGCCAACTATAGTGTGTTGCGCTCCTTAAACCCTTCAACATATTGGTCAATTGGTATTTAAGGAAACCCACCTCCTCATTAAGGGCACTTACTTCCACCTGGGCCCATCCCCCCCTTATTGTTTTTGGCCCTTCAATTGGTATTTAAGGAAACCCACCTCCTCCTTAAGGGCCCTTACTTCCACCTAGGCCCATCCCCCCCTTATTGTTTTTATAAACCCTTTTGGTTGTAGGACCACTAATAACTTCCATTATCATCCCTTTTCTACCTAAGATGTCATTATCCTGCCTACAACACTAGAAGGTCGACTCTACCCACTAACCTGGCAATTTGAAATTAAGAATGGGTACCAAATTACAATGACTATTGTGTTTTAAAATGACATGGCAAGGGAAAATTTCCTTCCCCATATATCTACCATATCCAATAGGACAATCGAGTCGCCAAATTCTAAAATGTGCCATTCTAAAAATATGATTAATAAAGGAGTCTTTTTTACCATGAATATTTAGGCCTATATTTAAATCAAAACCAAGCCTTGATAATGTAATTGAGTATTAAGATTTACCTTCTACATATAACCAAGAGACTATTTACAATAATTGTACTACTAGAAATATAACTTTCAATTTGTATTTTCAGCGTGGCCTTTTCCCCATTGTTGCAGTTAAACCAACATCTAGTGGTCTTGATGTTATTCTTCTCTACCTTACCCCAAAATTAGTTTAAGGTAAAGAAAATTAAAGTAACCCAAATCCTTGGTCCAATAGAACCCATTGGAACTAGTGTTTCATTTTGCTTTCCTCCCAAATGAGATATCTAACATTGGAAGGAATATTATCATTTTCTTCCCAACATTTCATACCTTTAAGGCCTAAAGTTTTCATAGCATCAAAAACCTTGTTTCCTTCCCTATAGGATTGCTTGAAAAGATCTAGACCTAGGAGGATTCTATGAACATCTACTAAGATTCTATCCATGGACCAGTTGGCTTTAACTAGGCCTTTAACCACATCTATAATCAGTTGGAGATCCCCTTCAATTTCCAAAACTTTCACTTAAATAGAAAGGGTGAATTTCATCTCCTAAAGCAGGGACATCCCCTTAGTCTGTTTATTTGTATCTAGCCATCTAAGTTGCTAGTAGCTATGATAATAGTCCCCAATTTTTTATCTGACAGTACAACCTGCAATAATCCTTTTCCCTCTAGCCAACCCATTTCAGTTTAATTTATTCCATCCTAGGTCTGGTAGTTTTCATTTTGTATTTGTCCTCTTCAAAATTGTGGAATTGTTGAATCTAGCATAATTACTAGGTAATTCCTAGTTTCTAGCTATCATTTCTTCAGGGGAAGTCATGAGGAAATATGAGAATATCTATGAGTAACAACAATATTCTCCTTGAGCACTTTGTAGAAGAAATGAGAGACTCCATCTATTGAGCTCTCTACTTCCCCAAAATTTCTAAATCTTATGGTTGTCATCAATGTCAAAATTTATAGGATGAATACTTACAAATTATATGTTGCTTGTAATCTTGTGTCTTATATGTTGAGTATATATAAATAAGCTCCAAGAAAGGTGGGGGGATTTTCCTACAAAATTGTTTAATCAGAGGATTGTGAATGTGTCCTTTCCATTCAATGAGAAGTTGTTGAATATTATTTTTTATGACCCAAGACATTTCCAATTTCATAAACAAATTCTACCATAAATATTGTGCAAACTCCTAGTCGATCAAAATATGAGGGATAGAAACCCATCTTGATCAAATTGTCATAGGAAAATATTTTTTTGTTTAAGACAGTCTACCAAAATAAATTTATCTTAGGAATCAACTGGGGGTTCCAAACCTCCCTTTATTAATATTCCAGGTTCCTAGTATTCAATAACATCATAGAGACCACTTAAATCAAAAAATCACCCTTAGGACTTTTGCACCATATGAATGTATCTTCCCTAGGAAATAAAGGAATTATGACTTTCTACAAAATCTCTTGCAATTCACGGGCTAGACTTTGTGAATTAAATCCTGTTGGAATTGACAACACTCAGTAAGGTCCTTCCAATAATTCAAGGGTGAGAATTCAAGGGTAAGATTTATTTATCATTTTTATTATTTGATTTACCATAAACAATTTAATAGGAAGTGTTTATTTTATTTATTGATGTTAGGCAAAAAGTGCACCCCATGTATATAATGTGGGTTAATTAGAACATAATTAACTTAGATATAAGCCAAAGGCAAAATATAATTATATAATAAATTAATTATAGAAAATCAATTTAAATGTTGAACTTAGATTAATTTTGGAGATAAAAATTTGACGTTGGAGATGCTAGCAATGTATTTGTATTACACAAAAATTTTGAATTCAAATACATCACCAAGTTAAAACTAGATAATTCCATAAAATTTTATCTAGATTAGATATATACGTGGACCTAATCTCCATACTTGTGAAAGTGAGTTGTGCAAAATTGATTCTATGCTTGAAAAATGCTCTAGTTGAAATAGTTCAATTAGAATGTTTTTTATTAAGGTAGCAACAGGGTTTTGAAGGGGCCCCAAACCCTTTACAATAGAAAGAAGAGAGAGAGCATTAAAGTGCCACCAAAAAACAACTATTGCCAATAAAATGACAGTTACAAAACAGGGGCTCAACCCCAGTTATTATAAAGTAATTTTTAAATCCAAAAAAAGGGAGAACACGAAATAGGAAACCAACCAGTAGACAAAAGAAAAAAACCCTCCAGCAATACAATCACTCTAGCGTCTTCAAAAACTCTTCAAACTCATCTAGTTGAATCTGCATGTTAAGGATTGACTCCTTCAAGCTAGAAATATCTTTGGACTGGAGAGTAGTTTTATTTTTAGTGCTTGATCTAGTCCTTGTCCCTGGGCCCAAGGTCTGAATTTCCTGACTCCCACCTTCATTTTCAATGTTGATAGCTTTTTTGTCGGTGTTATTCCCCTCCAGCATGGAACACAGGGCTTTGAAATTATCAATCATAGATTTCATACCCATATTGTTCATAGTTAGAATGTTCCTAAGCATAATGTCTTTATTGCTAACTTCTTCCATGATAGGGGTTATCTTGCTATCAATGGCGTTATTAATCTTGTCTTCCATCCAACTAGTATTCTTTGTTACCTCAGCAAAAACTTTCTCACCTTTGTTATACATAGAAACGTCATTCCTCATCTTATCAATTGTTTCCTCTAGCACATCATTCCTCACATCTAGGGATCTATATTTGACGCTGATGCAGAAGCATCTTGGGTCCTTGGCAATCCCTCTCAACCAAAAATATGTTTACTTTTGTTCTTTAGCTTGTTTGGAGGCAGCTCGGTGAAGTACTTTGTTCCTCTATTGCTCGGGTTCTGTCGCTTGGGTATGCTTGTTCCGAGTTGGTATATGTTGCTCGGGTTTTCGTCGCTTGGGTATGCTTGTTTTGAGTTCATTTTTTGTTGCTTGGGTTTCTTTCGCTCATGTATGCTTGTTCCGAGTTCATTTTCTATTGCTCGGGTTTGTATTTTGTTTCTCGGGTATGCTTGGCCCGTCATGTTCTGTTTCTCGGGGTGTTCTTTGC
>MU223224.1:6736577-6769581 GCA_018584345.1 Thuja plicata | reverse complement strand
TATATATATATATATGCTTCTTTCTTCTTATTTCTGAGGCAATTTTTAGAAGTAGGATTTTGATATCAGATTTTAATAGAAGATTAATTATTGAATTATCTAGAAGGAAGGTCTGTGACCTCGCATGTATGAAGATCAATCTGTAATTCATTAAATGTATATGGACAAAGTGGTAAGGCCTTACAGCCCAACATGTATTGAGTTTGATCAATTAATCAAAAGGATCTCTACTGTTTCTTCTCTCACTATGTTGTTGTTGTTTCTATATTGTATCTGCAAGTTGGTTTGGTAGTTGGGAGAGCCTTAGGCCCCTCCTGCTATCCCTCCTTGTGTCAGGTGGTATAAGAGCATTTGTGAGATCTAAGTTCCTTCTTGTAAACCCTAACTGCAGTTGGTGATATTGTTGTGGGTAGTAGATTGTGATCTCACCTACAATTGCAAAGGGATTCAAGATGGTTCATGGGAGAGGAAATGCAGATCTAGGTCTAGCTGATATGCTTAGACAGATGTATGCAATATTGGAAGCTGTTGAGACAGCCCAGTGAAGAGGAAGACATCTTGAAGATGTTAGTGATGATGAAGTTGAAGAAGTTCAAGGTGAAGTTGCACCTACACCTGTGATGGATCAGGAAGAAGAGAGATTCCTATGAGCATTAACAAATTTGAAATCCACACCTCAGTTTAATCCTCCTAAGTATAGAGAAAAATTGGATTCTGATGAATTGATTGACTGGATAACTAAGATGGAAAAGTACTTTGAATATGAGAATGTATCAGAGGAATAGAAATTCAAGATTCCAAGCACAAAGTTGAAAGGTCATCCATCCTTATGGTGCGAACATCTGCAATTGGATTGAAAGAAGAAAGGTAAAGAAAAAATCAAGGTATGGGATAAGATGGTAAACAAATTGAAAGGCAGGTTTCTACCTTATGATTATCAAATTAACCTGATTAGGAGAATGCAAAGTTTGAAGCAGAAAGATATATCGGTAAAAGACTATACTAAAGAATTCTACAGATTGGACATCAGATCTAGACATGTTGAAGATGAAGTGGAAAGAGTGGAAAGATATCTAAATGGATTAAGAATATCCATACAAGATGAGATTAGTTTGGTCAAGATGGAAATCATTGAAAAGACATACCAGTTTTCCCTAAAAGCTGAGGAAAAGTTGAACAAAAGATATGAATAAAGACAAAGAGGCAGAGGTGGTAGATTCCCTAGAGGAAGAGGTAGATCTCATGGTGAGACTAGTAGATCTGAACCAAACAAGTCAATTTCAGACACATCTCAAGACAAAGGAAAGACTGAATGGACATGTGGAAGTTCATATCGAGGAAGAGGTAATTACTCCTGAGGTGGTTATAGCAGAAAAGGGTTCCAAGTAACTTGTTATAATTGTGGTGAGGAAGGACATAAATAATTTGAGTGTATACATGCAAGAAAGAAAGTTGGTAATAAAAAAAATGCTTTGGTGTAAGAGGAATCACCGAATGAAGCTGAGAAGGAAGGAAATCTCATGATCCGAAGGATACTATGGAGTGAAAAGGATAAGAAAGATCCTGTCACAAAAATTTCATTCAAGACCAGATGTAGAGTTGCAGACAAAGTTTGGAAGGTAATTATTGATAGTGGAAGCTCGGAGAATCTGGCATCTAAGGAAATGGTCACAAAGTTGTAGTTGGAGAGGATGAAGCATCTGAAGCCCTATCAGATCTCATGGATCAAGGATGGACACACATTAATGGTGAGTTAATAATGTTTTGTGAATCTAAAAATTGGAAAATATTATGATAAGGTGTTGTGTGATATTATGCCAATGGGTTGTTGTCATATCTTGTTGGGTAGACCTTGGCAATATGATAGACATGCTATACATGATGGAAGATTGAATATATATTCTATTTGGGTTGATGGTAAGAAACAAGTTTTGTTACCTTTGATTGAAGAATTTGTTGGTGAGATATATACATCTGTGAAATTTTGTTTGATGGAAGGAAGACATTTTGTTAAGGATTTGAAAAGAAATGATATTTGTTATGCTTTGATTCCTAACAAACTGAGTAAGCATATAGAAGATGACATTCCTACAGAAGTTGAGAGGTTACTCACTAAGTACAAGGAGATCATTTCAGATAATGTAACTGATGGTTTGCCACCAATGAGATATATCAGTCATTGTATGGATGTGATTCCTAGAGCTAGTTTACCGAACAAAGCACCACATAGGTTAACACCGACCGAGAATGAAGAGCTTAACTGACAAGTTCATGAATTTTTGAACAAAGGTTTGATTCGAGAAAGTTTGAGTCCATGTACAGTACTAGCTATGTTGGCACCTAAGAAGAATGGAGAATGGAGAATGTGTACTGATTCAAGAGGAATCAATGAGATCACAATGAAGTATAGGTTTCCTATACCGAGAATGGATGACATAATGGATTATTTGAGTGGAGAAATATGTTTTACCAAAATTAATTTGAAGAGTAGATATCATCATATCAGAATTAGAGAAGGTGATGAATGGAAGACTTCTTTCAAGACAAAGGAAGGTTTGTATGAGTGGTTGGTTATGCCTTTTGGTTTAACTAATGCACCAAGTACATTTATGAGGTTAATGAATGAATTTTTGAAGAAATTCTTGAATAAATGTGTGATTATATACTT
The DNA here is from genome assembly GCA_018584345.1 of Thuja plicata. NCBI lineage: Eukaryota > Viridiplantae > Streptophyta > Pinopsida > Cupressales > Cupressaceae > Thuja > Thuja plicata. The sequence goes on along the minus strand of MU223224.1, from coordinate 6,766,913 downwards.
AGATGATATTCTGATATTCAGTAAGACTAGAGAAGAGCATTTGATGCATATAAGGCAAGTGTTGCAGAGATTGAAAGAGGAAAATTTGTTGATAAATCTGAAGAAGTGTTCCTTCATGAAAGAAGAACTTGTGTATTTGGGTTTTGTAATTTCAGCTGATGGTTTGAAGATGGATCCTAAGAAGGTTGAAGCTATACTTATTGGCCTACACCTAAGAATGTCACTGAGGTAAGATCATTCCATGGATTGGCAATTTTTTATAGGAAGTTTATTAGAAATTTCAGTTCTATTTGTAATGCTATGACTGAGACAATGAGAAGAGACAAAAGAGAATTCAAAGGGACACATGAAGCTGGTAAGAGTTTTGAGGATTTGAAGCTGAAGGTTGGTGAATTACTTGTGTTAGCCTTACATGATTTCAATAAGGTATTTCAAGTTGAATGTCATGCAAGTGGAAGTGCAATTGGAGCTGTGTTGACTCGAGAAGGTAAACCTGTTGCTTTCTTTAGTGAAAAGTTGAATGATGCTAAGAGGAAATATTATGTCTATGATCAAGAGTTCTATGTTATTGTTCAAGCGATGAATAAATGGAGACACTATTTGATGCCAAATGAATTTGTGTTGTATACTGATCATAAGGCTTTACAATATTTGGGTAGTCAGAATAAGTTGAATCAAAGACATATGAAATGGGTAGAGTATTTGCATAGTTTCACATTTGTGATTAAACATAAGAGTGGACTTTCTAACCGAGTTGTTGATGCATCAAGTAGAAGAAGATCTTTGTTGACTGAAATAAGAATTGAAGTTCTTGGTTTTGACAACATGAAACATTTGTATGAAAGTGATCCTAATTTTTCTGAGAAGTGGAGAGTGTGCAGAGCACCAAATTCAAATCAATAAAGTAAGTATGAAGGCTATTTTATTCAGGAAGGTATGTTGTTCAAAGGTATTCAATTGTTCATACTGAGAGGATCAATAAGAACTAATTTGATTAAGGAAAAACATAGTAGTGGATTGGCTGGACATTTCAGTATTGATAAAACATTGAGTTTGCTTAAGGAAAGGTATTTTTGGCCTCAGTTGTATAAGGATGTTCAGAAATTTGTGAAAAGATGTGGAGTTTGTCAAGTTGCAAAATGAGTAAGTCAGAATACTGGTTTGTATACACCAATTACTATTCCTGAGAAACCTTGGAGTGATATCAGCATGGATTTTGTTCTTGGCTTACTGAGGATAGCAAGAGGTAATGATTCCATATTTATTGTTGTGGATATATTTTCTAAAATGACACATTTTATACCATGTAGGAAAACATCAGATGTAGTACATATAGAATATCTTTTCTTTAAGGAGATTATCAGATTGCATGGATTACTGAGGAGTATCATCTCTGACCGAGACATTAAATTTGTTAGCTATTTTTGGAAAACACTTTGGAAGAAGTTGGATACTGAGTTGAAGTTTAGTTCTACATTTCATCCATAGACTGATGGACAAACAAAGGTTGTAAACCGAAGTTTGAGGAATTTTTTGAGATGCCTAGTTGGAGACACACCAAGTAATTGGGATTTAATGTTGGCACAAGCAGAGTTTGCATAAAATAGTTCAGTAAATAGAAGTACTGGAAAGACACCTTTTGAGATTGTTCATGGCACACAACCGAGAGGTATATCAGACATGAGATATATTGTTGGAGAAGTAAAAAGAAGTGTTGAAGCAGAGGAATTTGTTGAGTTTATGAAGACCTTGCATGAGGATGTAAAATAGAAGTTGGAGAAAAGCAATCATAAATAAAAGGATAGTGCAAACAAATCAAGGAGACAAAAATTTTGAAGTTGGTGATGCAATAATGGTTTATTTGAAGAATGATAGATTTCCTATTGGAACATATGGTAAATTGAAGATGAAGAAATTTGGTCCTTGCAGAATACTGAGAAGATTTGGCAGTGGAAATGCTTATGAAGTTGAATTACTTGATGACATGGATATATCACCTATATTCAATATTTTAGACTTGTATGAATATAATGAACCTGATGAAGAAGTGACAGTACCAAGTGATTATCCTAAGAAACAGATAGAGGAAATTGAATAGATTTTGAAACAAAGAGTTAGTAGAAGTACAAGAGGAAAATAATACATGGAGTATTTGGTAAAATGGAAGAATAGACTGATTGAGGACTCATCTTGGATTTCTGAATCTAAGTTGGATTCATTTCAGGTTGGACCTGATACATGATTTGGGGAATCATTTCTTGTAACCCCAGGTGTCTGGTGCAGGAGCATCTTGGCTCCTTGGCAATCCTGCTCAACCAAAAATATGTTTACTTTTGTTCTTTAGCTTGTTTGGAGGCTGCTCGGTGAAGTACTTTATTCCTTTGATGCTCAGATTCTATCGCTCGATTATGCTTGTTCTGAGATGGTCTCTATTTCTCAAGTTTCTATCACTTGGGTATGCTTGTTTTGAGTTCATTTTCTATTTCTCAGGTTTCTGTCACTCGGGTATGCTTATTTCAATTTCATTTTATGTTTCTTGGGTTTTTGTTGCTCTGGTATGCTTGTTCCAAGTTCATTTTCTGTCACTCAAGTTTGTCTTCTATTGCTTGGGTATGCTTGGCCTGAGTCATGTTCTGTTGCTCAAGGTGTTCTTTGCCTGAGTCACTCTGTTGCTCGGTCATCCTTTGTCTGAGTTGTTTATTTTGGAGTTGGATCAAGTGGCCGACTTCTGCATTTAATTTTTGTGGCTTAATTAATGTGGGGTCTCTCATTGGGATTTGTGTGGACCTAAATCTGGGTCTCACTTATGGATTTGAGCACCGACCTCTTTGGTGGACTCTTGTATATATTTTTTTCTTTGTTCTTAGTCCTAGGGCAATTTTTAGAAGTAGGATTTTGATATCAAATTGTAATAGAAGATTAAATATTGAATTATCTGGAAGGCAGGTCTGTGTCCTTGCATGTATGAAGATAAATCTATAATTCATTGAATGTATATGGGCCAAAATGGGAAGGCCTTATAGCCCATCATGTATTGAGTTTGATTAATTAATCAAAAGTATCTTTGTTGTTTCTTCTCTCACTATGTTGTTTTTGTTTCTGCATTGTATCTGCAAGTTGGTTTGGTAGTTGGGAGAGCCTTTGGCCCCTCCTGTTATCCCTCCTTGTGTTACACACACAAGTCTTGAATATCATGGAAAGCCCACTTGTCAATGTTGAATGCATAGATGACCTTGTTTCTGGTGGCTTGAAGGGCACTCATGTTTGTAACCCTTTTTGTGTTGAAATCTTGTTTAGAAATGGCTTCCTCAACATTGTTATGAGTTTTCCTTTTCTCCTCCTTCTCCACATTTTCATCACTAGTCATATTATCAGGAGGATTGGATTCTTCCTTCTAGTTATTAATGTTTCTAGGGGAGTCTACATAAGTATTATCATAATCATTGTTCTCATGGGTTTCCATATCCATAAACTCTGCTTCGTTCCTAATAAACACCTCATTTTTTGCTTCTTTATCAATTTTTTCCATTTTCTCTTTTCCTTCCTCAGTAACCTCATTAGAGCCCAAGTGGGTTTCCTCCATATAGTTATGAATAATTATATTTATCAGGTTAATGATCTCATCTAGAATTTCTTGCTGAACATCTTTGACAGAATCATCATCAATGCCTTTTCTAGCTTCTAGCTTATCTCATTCACATCATTTGAAGCCTTATCCTTCTCAGGATTCTCCATAGTACTCTGCCCACCTCTCTCCATATCTTCATCCTCAGAATAAATAGAAACATTATCATCTTTCAATATCATACCTTCCACTTCATATAAAATGGACGACTTAACCTCTTTTTTACCAGAATAACCTTTTGGTCTTCTTACTGGGAGATAGATTTGCCTTATTTTCTGTGTTGGTATTCACCATCTTCCTTTTCTAAGAACCCACACTCTTAGGTAGCATCTCAGGAACATGATCACATGCATAGTCTGCAATGAGCATAATAAGACCCTCATTGAGCACCATACTTGATTTAACTCTATGGTCGATGATGCTCTAATTAAGGGAGCTCAGGAGGGGGTAATGGAAGGAAACCCTAGCTTCATGATGGAAGTGATTCACGAGCACAAAGTGTAAGTTATAAACTCTCGTAAATCTACCATCTACCCTAAGCACTTTTTCCCAGATAAGCTTTATGTTATTAATATTTACAAAATCAACATTTCCTTTCACAAGAAGAGCCTTTTATTCACCTGTCTTGGGGAAATCCTTATAATCCTTGTTCCCAATTTTTTTAATCTTTAGAAAAATTTATGCCTTCAAGAGGCAGACCCGTAATTTTAGCAATGAACTCTAAAGTGAGAGGGAAGGATTTACCCACTAGATGAACCTTTCCATTCTCCCAACCTGCCATAAACTCTTTGGTAATCTCTTTTTCATTGTCATGTAGATGTCTAAGATACTTAGTGACTCTACCCTTCTTAATTTTTCTCCACACCTCCCTCTCCTGAATCCATTTGCAATTAGCAGGTTCATCTCTCTTAAGGTCTCCTCCCATGTCTTCTTCTTCCTTCATGCAACTATCCTCACAAGCGTTGTTACCCTGCTTTCTCTTAGAGTTCTTTGGCTCTGAATTTCTTAGCCTAAACTCACAAAAGCTGAAATAAGAAATTTTCAATTCCAGCTTCATCTTGAACACCTACAAAGCATGCATGACAAGACACTTTTAGTAATATCATTGCAGACCACTTGCCACTTCAGCTTTAAAGTACTCAAGCCTTGATTCAAATCATTCCCTGTCATCATTAATTCTAATAACTCTCTCCTTTTGGCTGATCTTGTCATGATTAATAAGATTATTGATTTCATCAACAATTTTATTCATTCCATTCCACTTGCTGATGACGTCGTTCTTTACTCCTATGTTGGCCAACCTATCCGCAACCTGGTTATCTTCACGATAGTTATGGGTCACATAGAAAAATTCAAATTTAGAGGCAATGTTGTTGATTTTCTCTGTGATGTGATTAATAGTCCATGAGGATTTAATTACACCTTTGATATTATTAATGATATTTAAAGAGTCTCCCTCCAGCCAAACTTTTTTACACCTCAGCTCATCTACCACCATAATAGTGTTAAGGGTTGCCATTACTTCTTCTCTATGATTGGATTGAAAACCTAAAGGTACTACTACCACTCCCACATAGTTACCCAGCCCATCCCTGATAATACCACCTCCTCCTCATGCAATTCCTGGATTTACTTTTGATGCCCTGTCAAAGTTCTCTTTGACCCATTCAGCGGGGGGAGAGAAGACCACCAGGAATTAGTTCTAGGATGAGGAGCATTGATATAAGAGGTGTTGAGTTGCCAATTTACGATGTTCTCCAAATTCTATAGAGAAGAGATCATCTTAGGATTGTCATTTATCATTGATTTGAAAATTTCCTCCAACCCTCTACAGATATGATTGCCTACCACCTCAGGTTTATAAAATTTCTCCCGACAGACCCTGTTATTTCTTTCCATCCAAATTGGCCAACAAAAGTGGGGGACAAGGGGTCTCCAAAATTATTTCACTATATTATTCAATAAGGGGAAGTTCCATTGATTCACCAAATACTGCAAAAGAAGAGGAAACACCCAACAAAGATTCCATTTTTTCAAGATGAGCTCCCAAACCTTACGAGTGCAGGATCAATGCATCATAATATGGTTACAAGATTCAGCCTCCTCCATGCACAAAAAACATCTATTAGGAAGAAATAGACCCATTTTACTGAGGTTATCCAAGGTTAGGGGTTTATTTTGATATAAAAGCCAAAAAAGAAATTGATTTTAGGAATTAGAAATTTATACCAAAATTTCTCACAACCAGGTCTTTCCTCACCCAAAGTCAAAAGATCACATGTTGAGACCACTGTATAGATGCCATTCGGATTAGGAGCCCAAATAATTTCATCAAGATTGTTCTCTTTGACAAACCAGAAATGCAGATCAAGCTAGAGGGATAGAAGCCTTCTATCAATGTCTTCCAGATTAATCCATTTATTAGCATGCCAGTAGTCCTTAACTTTTTCACCAATAGTTTGTTTATATCTCTCTATAGCTTGTTTCCAGTCCTGGTTTTTAGAGATGGGGTCTTTTTGTAACCAGTTGTCTCCCAGAAATCAATTTTCCTGTCATCCCCCAACTTCCACCTCATTCCCTTCATAATCAGCTCATTTGAGGATCTTATGTTGTTCCATATGTAGGAACCATGCAAAACGATTCCAGCATTAAGGAAATTCTCCAAGGAAATGGAGTTATAGATATATTTGTTTCTAATGATCACATTTCATTCTTTCTTATTCCCAAATATTCTCCAAAGTTGTTTGGAAAGAAGGGCTTTGTTGACATTTTTAATAGATCTCAAACAAATACCCCCAATTTTTTTGGGTTTGCAGACACTTTCCCATGCCACCAAACTTAGTCTTTTGTTTTCTTCCACCCTTGACCACAAGAATATTTTTGGATTCTTTCAATAATTGTGGAAAATTTATGGGGTATTTTAAAGAGACTCAAGGCATAAACTAGGAGGTTTTGTAAATTTTATTTTAGGAGTTGGACCTTCCCAACATTTCTTAGAATGGTCCCTTTCCAACTAGCCAGCTTGTTATTGAATCTGTCGATAATAGTATTCTAGAAACTATCTGACAGTTTAGAGCACAACGAAAGGCCCAGGTAGGATGAAGGAAAAGAACCTACACTACATCCCAAGATATTAGAGAATTTTCTTTGTCTCACCTTTGGAGTGTTGATAAAGAAAATAGAGCTCTTGTTCCATTCAATAAGTTAACCGGAGGCTAAGATGTATGTGGAGAGTGATTTCTTCATATTTCTAGCTTCTTTAATAATATCAATCCCCATAATGAGTGTGCCATCAACAAATTTATCATGGGAACAAACCAATCTAGCAGAAGATGGTTGGAGACCAGAGATTAATCCTTCTCCCACAAGTTTATTAATATACCTTCCAAAACATTCTACCAGGATAGCAAAGAGGATAGGGGAGATAGGATCTCCTTGTCTTGATCCTCGCATTGGTTTAAAGAAATTGGAAGATCCCCCATTGACAATAATAAAGGAAGACATGGTAGTGACCCTGCTACATAATTAGTTTGGTAACTCCCTTATCAAAACCAAAAGCATTGAGGACTTTCAACAGAAATTTCCAATGCACCCTATCAAATTCTTTTGAGAGATCCAAATTCATAAGGAAGCCATGTTTCTTGGCCTCCTCCAAAGAGTGAATATTTTCATGAGAAACTATAATTGAGTCCAGGATTTGCCTTCCTGGGACAAATCCATTCCGTTGGGGTGAAATAATCTAAGAAAAATTGACAGAATCCTTTAAGTTAGGTCTTTTGGTATGATTTTATACAAGGAGTTACAGAGGCTTATCAGTATGAAAGCATCAACTATATTGGCTCCAGAGTTTTAGTACCAAAAAACTCTTTCACCGCTACAATCACATCTTTCCCTAAAATTTCCTAGTACTATTGAAAAAAGACCATAGGAAAACCATCAGCGCCAGGGGATTTCTCACCTTCAAAAGAAATAACAACCGACTTGATTTCTTTATCTGAGGGGATAGCTTTAAGTCTCTCATTGATTCCAACATTAATCAATGATGAGATGGTAGACAATATTGTATCTTAATCCGAAAGGTCCAAAATATTCTCCCTGGAGAGGAGGGAGGAGAATTAGCTTAGCATTTATTTTCAAATGTCCTCTTCTTTCCTAATTATGTTTCCATTCACATTCAAATTTAAAATTTTGTTAATCTCCTTATGCTTCATAACATTCATGTGAAAAAATCTTGTGTTTTTGTCCCCTGTCCTTAGCTAGAGGGCTCTTGATCTCTATCTCCAGAAGGTTTCCTCTTTAGAAATAATAGTTTGATAATCGGCTAGCAGGTTATTCTCAGTACTTTTGAGTTCCTCCGTGAGACCCTCTTTTTGAATTTGATCTTGGATCTCCTTGATTTCATATTGCACCCTATTTTTGGATAGGAAAATGTCTCCAAACACTTCCTTGCTCCAAGTGTTAACATTCCTTTTGATAGAGTTAAGTTTTTTTGCAGCTCTAAACATAGCTCCTCCATCCAAAGCATAATTCTACTAGTCAACTATATTGTCCTTCAAATTTGGGTGTTCCATCCACATATTTTCAAACCGAAAGGGAAATTATTTCTTGTCATTCATAGTGTTCATAGAAAAGGAAATAGGGAAGTGATCAGATCCAATTCTCAGCAAAGAGGATATGGAACAGGCGTATCTTGAGATCCAATCAGGAGAAATAAAGGTTCTATCAAGTTTTACCTAGATAAGATCCTTGTCTGTTCTCCTATTTGACCAAGTATAAGATATTCCCTCCATCTCAACATCCAGAAGAGCTTCATCATTGATATAGTCCATCAGGTTTGTTCTATTATCCATTTGGGAAGGGATACCTCCCATTTTTTCATCATCATTAAGTGGGGAGTTAAATTCTCCCATTACCATCCAACTTTTTTCTTGATAGTTCTCTCTAATGTCTTTCAGGCTTCTCCAAAAGTTTAGTCTACCATTTCTGGTGTTTGGGGGCATAAATATTGATCAAGTTCCAAGAGAAGTTATCTCTTAAATTTGTCACTTTCACCAATATAATGTTCTTCTTAATCTTTAATAGGGTGCAGTTAAATTTATGTTTGTTCCAGAAGATAACCACCCCTCCAGAATCCCCCTCTGAATCACATCCAAGACTACCCCCATTCTTGATAGGCTGAAAATTTTCCACTTTTTTTCTGAGCATTTTAGTTTCTTGAATCAATAATAAATCTGGCTTACAGTCTCTAATAAGATTCCTAACCACATCCTATTTTTGAGGACTATTCAGTCCTCTAATGTTCTAGGATATAATCTTCATTTGGAATATGGGGAGCATACCTTTGGGATGGTTCTTTGACAACCATCCACAATGTTCTGCTTTGCTTCTTGTTCCTGAGCATTTTTGGCCAATATTTTGCCCCGTTCCTTTCTAGGGGTTCCCACATCTATCTTTTGTTGTCCTCTTTTTTGTACTCTTCCATGGGTTTGGCCTTCCATTTTCTTGATAGATCCAGGAGCATAAGGTCCCTTATATGGCATATTGTCTTTTTTAGAGGAGCTCCTTTGATTCTTCTTGCCATTAATTTATGTCCATATTTCTTCTTGATTTTATTGTTTCCATAAATAAGCTAGATGTGATAGGGGGCCTTCATCTCCCCTATCAACAAAAATTTCACCATTCAGATTGATCTTCTCTGTATTAAACCCCTTCATATTAGTTTGGTTTACTGGCTTCTCCTTGTAGGATCCCTCTACCCTTGACACAGAAGGTTCCATTTCCATTACTAGTGATCCCTGTATGTCTATTTCCCTAATATCTAGGACATTCACAGAGTAATCATTCTCATTCTGAGGATTTTCCTTAACTTTTGGATTGATGGTATCCAAGCTATTCCCCTCTATGGTCTCCAATCTTTTCCCCTTTGCCTCAACATTTCTTTCCTTAACCTCTTTCTGTTCTTTCTAGGAAGGCTGAGACTTTTTTTTTCCCTCCATTCTTTTTTTGAATCTTTCTTTTTCTCCTTTTCCTTTTGATGCTTACGTGGGCATTATTTTTCCCAATGACCTAGTTTTTACATGAGAAACATGCAAAAGGGATTGACTCATATTCCACTTGCTGAATATATTTTTCCAATTTAGACATGATTGCTATCACCTCAGGGAGGTCCATGTTTTGGTGGATGTTAATGCAAGCTCTAGCATAGGCCAGCCTAGATTTTGTTGTTGTCATAGGGTCAATAGATAATAGTTATCCAAAGGATCCAGTGAGACCAAAAAAAATATCCTCATGCCAGTATTTTAGAGGAAGGTCTGGGAAACACACCCAAACATGTGCTGACTCAAAGAGACCTGCATTCAAGTCAAGGTTGGTAATCCACTTTTACAGAGCTAGAGATGACTTTCCATAGATCCATGGGCCTCCACAAATAACTCTGGATAGATCTTCCATATTGGAAAAGACAAAGGAAAAGATGCCCTTAGGCATCACGGCTATGTCAACATGACCTTTAAGTCTCCATTTTCTGCTAACTAAGGATCTTACCATATCAATTTTTGGATGTGAACCAATAAATTTTCCCACTAGAGTAAGCGCCATAGAAGTTACAGTATGATACACTCATGGGTTCGAAAGTGAAATACCAAAAAACCTCTTCTGGGGCTCAGAGAAATTGTTGATACAAGGGAAGGATGACTTCCCCGTTGGTTTCACACCAAAAAGAGATGGCCAACTTCCAATACCCAACAACCTAGAAGAAAGATTGCCAACATAAAAAGAGGAGTTTGACTTACCATCTAACGACCAATTTTTAGGCCCACCACCTCAGGAAGGAGCTGCATTTGGCTCCTTGTCCTCTTTTGAATCCTTTGTGGAGCCCTCGCTTGACATTCCTTCATCCTTCTACTCCTTTCCTGCTATATTTCCAGAGGGAGTCCCACCATTACCGAGATTCCCGATCTCAATAGAATTCAAATTAAAACCAGCTCCCTCTCTCCCTTTCTCCACCAATGCCATCGATAGTTCAATTAGAATGTTGTTACGATGCTCTCATATGAATGTTCCATGATAACTTGTGATTTCCTTAAATGAATTAGGGTGTCATTTAAATACACTTAACTAACATGTAAATTTGAAATAAGTTTTGCTTTAGTTTCCTCGTAATAACATGTAAGGGAGGGACATGAATCAAATTAAAAAACAATTAAAGGTTTGGGTTCAAATTTCATATTATAAAATTGAATTATGTCAATTCCATGCCTACAAATATAAAGTAGGGTGACTAATAACTGGATCTAGAGATTGCATGGGAATACTTGGAATGAGTTATTATGTGGACATTCTAGTATAATATCACTTAACAACTTCCATGCAACACTAAATTATGCACAAGTAAATATATAAAAAATAACCCAATTATTATGAACCTGGAATGTAAAGGCAAAAGGCCTAAGTATAGGCTTAGATTTTTTTGGAAGATAATTGTTTTACCTCTCCTTATTTTTATATAATTATAAATGTTTCTCCCTCTATTATCATTCATTTGAAAGAGGAATGCATCAGTGACATCCTATCTTTGAATCTCTTTCCCATTTTAGTGGAAGGAATTGGTATACTTTTAAAGCACTTCAAGTTATCTATCTATGTTTCTAGATTTCACATTGTGCAAGGTATGAATCCACTTACCTATCTATAGCTTTTGGATTACATTCTTTTGATGGTAAATGTGACTTTGAAGGAACCTACTTCTCCTAGGTGAACTCTTGACATTTACATCGATTCATTTGGTCAACTTTTGAATCATCAAAACTCTTGCCTTTTATTCTTCTGTATGGACTCTCATATTCAAGAATAGAGTGCTAATATAAGTTATTTCTAGATTACCTCTCATTCATTTAAATATTTGGGTCTCTACTTCTCCTACTCAATTTTGGAACAAATATTATAATGTTATGTCAAGATTTATATTTAGTGTTATACCAATCATTAGACACAAAAATACCCCTCTTTAACTAGCTATATAAAGTTATTCTCAAAGTTGTGACTCAAGATCCCCCAATTTATAGATTTATGAATCCTAAGAAATAAAATGCATCCTTCATGATTTGAATTGTATGATGAGGAAGTTTATTTGGGAATTAAAACCTGAGGAAAAAATAATATTTGCTTAATTGGGATTAAATTTGTCAACCTAAAGGGAAAGGAAGATTAGATAAGATATTTTCCTCAACAATATAGCTCTTGCAAGCAAGTTATATGAGGGATGGTGCATGTGGAGAAATATGATTTAGGAGGAGGATGCTTAAGAATAAGTAACTAAACTTGGAGAATCATTCTTTCATTCATAGGATGTCAACCTTTGGTAGGGTTTCTTAGATAAGGAAAATAATGAACTTGTATAGTAACATTGTTAAAATAACCATTTTTAGATTTTAGGGAAGGATGACCTTGCTTTTATTTGGGATGATGTGTGAGGACAAACATTGTTCTCTTTGCGTAGAATTCCTTAAGATCCTTGAATTGAAATTTAAACTTGTTAAGTTGGTTGGAGTCATGTTTTTAATTTTTATTATGAAGTCATGAAAGATGGTGTGAACATTTGGAAATGGAAACCTAAAGATCTTTTTATAGGTCAATGATTTCCTTTTTCATTGATAGATTTTCTCATACTTTAGAATCACATAAGGTCTCTTTAGAGAATCATTCAAATATACTTGTATGGGGTTTTAAAGGCTTTAATATTTACATAACACAAACACGTTATAAAAATCTTTTGGTTGAAAAACTTTGAAGTTAACATATCTGAGCTTGGGAAAAATATTTGTCGTCATAAATGTTGGTCAAAGATACTTTCATGTGGATAATTGATAAATAGGTAAATTTATTCATCATGATAATATATGAAATGTAGATTTGTTGGTTCAAATAGATGTATCCAATGCCTTAAAGCTAAAGAGCATGAAATATATCTTCTTTTAGCTGACCCCTTTACCACTCTACTTCATCATGTATGGTGTGATTTATTGGAAATTTATGGAATAATTATTATTATGTATAGAATATCATATAAATTAGCCACAACCCTTTTTGAAATTGAAAACCATTAATCTATTGCATAACATTGGTCAAAGTCTAATTTTCTAGAACATCTAGTGGGAACATAGTCAATCATTCTTTTAATTGTACAATTAGGTGTATCAATCAATTTTAGGGTAGAATTATGACCAATTTGAAAAAAAAATACTAAGTTTGGATTAAATATTATCAACTAAGTTCTTGGTGAAAATTCATAGTGGTAAAGAGACTTATTATTCACATGGTTTCTCCTTTTGCCTCTTCAAATAATAGCTTTGAGGAAGGCTAACTTAATGAAAATGCTCCCACTCTTTTGAGCTTGGTTAAAGTTAATGTTGATGAAGCTTCAAAAGATAGACTTGGAAGTGTTGGCTTGGGATATATTTGTCATTACAATGGTGGAATGGTTATATTTTAGTTTCTTGGTAGTCTTGGTGTTGTTTCTAATAATTTTGCTAAGGCTTCGACCATTCACCAACCTCTTTTAGAAGCTAAGTTAAAGTATTCTATCTATATTATTTAGAATTAAAATCTAAAATCTTGATTAATTACCTAAAAGGAGTCTTCCTCTCACTTTTGGGAGTGAAAATTGAATAAATGTGAGAAAGACATCAACGTCCTCATTCATGGTTTCAATTTTGTTAAGTGTGACCATATTAAATTTTGTTAAGTGTAACCATACTAAAAGGGAATAAAATCACGTTGTTCATTTCTTAGCAAGATTAGATTCCAATTGGAATGACATCAAGGTTGATATAAGAATTAATTAAGATTGTCTTGTGTAGGATGTAAGTGGAAACTTGAGTGTTACTATGAAGGTTGACTATAATGCCTTTATATTCTTGATTCTTGTTCTTGTGGTAATTCTTGTATATTATCATATGGTTAACTTTATTATTACTATTTATTTCTATATGGTTAACTTTATTATTATTATTTATTTTAAGTGAGTTCCTTGCTTATCTAATTTTCTTAATATAAAGACAAACATTACTTTTAATATTAATTTTCTTAATATAAAGACGAACACTATTTTTTATAAACATGTGCAATCTTTTGAGGAATTCCTCCCCTCGTACTATTATTTATTTTTAGTCTATCTAAATTTTCTTGATTTTTTGAAATTTAATGTGCTATGAATCTTTTTAAAATTAACATACTACTTTATATTTTATTGTTGTTTCAATACATTTTTTTAGCCGATAGGCTATTAGTTTGAACTTTTTATCCCAAAAAAGTTGTCTAACATTGAAAAATTATCTCGCACGACCCAAAAGTTGTCCATTCTAGCGGACAAAATGTGAGAATTTGTCAAAGTAGGGAGACTGGGGCGATTATGTGTTTCTTTTTCCAGGATGTTGCGTGTCGCTTGAATGTTGTCTCATGCACTGAAAAGTTTTTGAATTTTGGTTGTTTGTGCCAGAGGCTAATGGTGTGTGATGTTCTATGTAGGGTAGTTATTTTGGACTATTAGTTTGGACTTTTCATCCCAGAAAATTGTCTATGTCGGAAAATTGTCTCATGCAGTCTAAATGTTGTGCAATTTTGGCGGACTGAATGTGATAAGTTAACAAAATAGGAAGAGGGGAAATTATGTTTTTGTATTGGCGGGATGTTGCTTGTCACTAGAATGTTGTGTTGTGCTGGTGAAACATTGTGTAATTTCAGATGTTTCAACGTGAGGGTAATGAAATGTGATGTTCTATGTAAAGTAGTTATTTGGGGCTAGTAATTTATTTGTTCTTCTGATGGGGATTTAAGCGGGTGGGTGTGGTAACATTTTATGGATTGGAGATGATTATGTGATGGTGATATAACTCTTTAATTCATGAGTTGTATAATGGCATGCAATATTTTGCATGGATAAGTTGTTTGTGACGTGAAATTTAGTTTTTCTTCTGTGGTTAACAGTTGTGTAAAGAGTTGTGTTGAAAAAGGTAAGAGTTGAATGGTGATTTCGATGTTGATTTTAATTGTATTTTAAAAAATATAGTGTATCTTGCAGTGTAATGGGGGGCTGTAATTTTTATTTGATGAGGTGGAAGAGTGAAGTGTCAAGTTTTGTCATTATTTTATTGTGTAGGTTTGTAATTCCAAGTATATATTATTTGGGTTGTAGCGTCTGTGGTCATTTTTCGACTGTTTCATGAGTCTATTTTGTGAAATTATAGGGTGTATCCATTGTATGGTATTTATGTCATGATTAGAATATGTTGAAATTTCATGGGTCTTGAGTTCTTTCCTAAAGAGGCTGTTAAATTGTACAATCTAATAGGACTGTAGTAATTATCCTTTAATATCAAAAGTTGGGAATATGTTGAACTTTCATAGTCATTGAGTTTTTGGTTGAGAGGTGTGTAAATTTTGTGATGTGATGGCCATTTGTGGTGTGTCCAACTTAAAGGAATTTCCAATTTTGGAATATGTGCTCTTAAAAGGTTTAATGTATGGAATAGGTCTGTGGTAGTTACCCTTTATGTTGCTATGTCGAGAATATATTTATCTCTGGAATTCGTTGACTTGTTTGGTTCGGAAATTTCAAAATTTTTTGGACTGACCACTTCTTGCAATGTGTCTAATGTAAAGGGATGTCCAAGTTTGGAAGCTGCATTTGTTTCAAGGGGCTAGTGATTGCCTTGGATTAATGATTGGTGAGGTGGTGAAATATGTGTAAAGATATTAGCAGCATTTTTTAAAATTGAGGGGTGTACTCTCATCGGCTTAATTAAGTAAATTTGTGTTATAATTTCATGGTACTATTTTTTATTTGAGTATGTAGCATAGTGAAATATGTAACTCTCTAGTGAGGAGAAATTCTTTTGTTTTCCAATCAAATAGATGAAGGTAAGGGTTTACTCTTTTATTTTACTATCATTATTGAATTGCAACTAGATATTCCTCATGTGTCTATTTTGTGAAATTTTAGGGTCTAGCCATTGTATGGTAACCATAATTATAGAGACCTTGATACATCATCTTCTGTACCATGAATTTAAAACCATAGCCTTTGTAATGTCACCATCCATAGACAATAACCTTTAAGGGATGAAAGACACAGATTTACATGATTTGGGTGTTTATGACACTGTGAGGAGAATGAAAGAAGATTATAACTTTGTGATTGTTGATAAGTTTGTAGAGAGTTGTCTTCTTTCAGAAGGTGTTTCCCCCCGTGGTTCCTTGTCCTAAATTGATTGTTTCTTATGTCAATCATTATGACTCTAAGATTCATGGAATCCAAACTTCTAGTGGTTCAATGCTTGTTAAAATTTGTCCTGAAGTTTTCTCACAAGCACTAAAGCTTTCTAAATGGGAGTCATTTGTAGATAAATCTATAAAGTCTAGTCTGTACTATTTTTTGGAGAGAAAATATTGGTGTCTGAGTAAAATTGCAAGTGTGTGGCTGGGGTCAAGAGGAAAGGAAAATCTAATTTTCCTTCAAGTTTAAAAAGAGAGCATTTTGTGAATTAAATATCTGATGCAATCACCCTCTTACACCATGTCATGGGCAGTGTCATGTCGAGCCAGTTTTATTTTTGGATGTGTGATTTCATGATAACTATGTGTTCTAATGGTGAGTATATTGATTGGGCCAATCTAATCAGTCATCATTTGCATGAGCACTTAGCAAGCTATGAGCATGGGGGAGGGTTCCATATGTGCTCAGTGTTGATATATGTGCTTCATATCATAGAAGTTTCCTATCTTGGTTTGGAAATGGTTGAATATAGAAAGAGATACATGCCTATGTATGGCTATTTTCCATAGTTGCAGAAGAAAGCATGCATTGAAATTATGCATGCATCAATGATGCATTTCTGTAGGTGGTTGTTAAAAATATTGAAGGGTCACCAAAAAGAAGATTTTTCCATGAAGCTACCACTTTGGTGACTCAATATGGGAGATATTTTATTTAGCTTAAATATTTATCATATTTCAGAATTTGGGGTTTTGAAAATGCCCCATTCAGATTGCCCATATATGTTTCTAATTATGTAGTGTTCCTAGAACTATGCCACTAGATGGAAAATGTGAATATTAGATATGTAGAACAAATGAAGTAAAAGGATTACCCATTTCTAATTTGTCTACAATATTTTAGTTGTAAAAGCAATGAGGTTGCCAAGATGACAGACAAAATTATATTCGAGTTTAATTTTCAGCCTCTATCACAAAGACCTTATTATGACAGTAAACATTATGTATATCACCATTTCCATGGAGGGAAATCATATATGCATGAGCTCCAATTAGAAGATTACAATGAAGATAGTGAAGTTATAAGGGAGGTGCAGAAGAAAGGTTACATGAGGTTAATGTTAAGGTAGGCCAAAGCCTTTGGAGTGGTTTTTTCTATTCCTGAGAATGTAATTGAAGATGGTTCAGATATGGTTGATGAGATCTATGGAAACATTTCTCTGGGAGTTATTCTACACCTCTATTAGTCATGGTAGGAGACTTTTGATGTAGCAAACAAAGCCTCACATGTGGTGGAAAGAACAAGGAGATGGATTGAGAATATGAGAAAAGAATGTGGTGCTTCATCTGCATTTAAAGGATAAACAAATGGAGAGAAAAATGAATCTCAAATTTCTCTTATGCCCATGAGTAGTGGTATTTCAACTTATCTTGTGCAAGTAACTAATTCACTATTCTGAGGAAATGAAGAGCAACCAAATAACAATATGAAGGTAAAATTCGTAGGTGAGGAAGATGCACCTATTTCCTCCAAACAAAAAGAAAATAAGGAAACTTGTCTTTCTTTTTGTTCTACTCCTCATAATTTATCCATTGTTCGGGATTCTGCTCCAGAAAATGATTGTTCAATATTCTAGTAAATTGGTGGAGGTAATGTATGCAACACCTCTTTTGATAGTTTGGATTTACCCATTCTCAGTGATTGTGCTTCCACTCCTTTGATATTTACACCATGTACCAACATAATAACCAAAATTTCCCATGTATCCATTCTTAGTTCTCCTCCATGGCTGAAAAATGTCGTAGAGAAGAAAAAGAGATACAACTCATTCTCAGATACAGAGGCGGATACAATGACAAGGCTATTGCAAGGTACACCTAAACCCAAAAAGGTGAGAAGGATGTCTAAAATGGTCATTGATCCAATCTTGGGCCTATTTGTGTTTGAAAAGGTTTATGCTTTGAAAGCCACCCATATATATTGAGACTGGTTTTAGGAGTGGTTAGCTCCAAGTATGAAAGCTCTGCAAGGTAACTAGACCAACTATAGGGACAAGAATGCCCTCTGCACTTCTAGCTCTGTTAAACCAAGGCGGGTACACCTAATCCATATAGATATTCAATTCTTTACAACTCCTTATTACTCTGGATTATAACAACAGATAATGGTAAGAAATTACTAAATGTTAACCAGACATTCATTGAATATCCATTACCATGTAGGACATACAACAAACCACCATAGGATATGAAAGAACTTAGTAATGGTTTTGATGTTTAAATTTTTTTTAGAACATAGCCAAACTCAATTAGACATATATCAACAAGGGATGTACTTGTTCTTGATCAGTGCCTCATCCATTGAGCAACACTTCAATACAAATGCTGAAAACCAAAACACGCCTATTGGAAAAGACTCATAGCCATAAATACAAGCAGCTCAGACCATACACTTTTATAGAATTCTTATATAGATAAACCAATTGAAACTATTTTATATCCAAAACATATTCAATTTGATCCTAGATCAAAACTATGGAATAGAACATATACATAGATAAATGCTATGTAATGAAACAGAAGATCCAAAATTCAAAGGGAGAACAATAAGGAGAGACCTGAAATTGAGAAACTTATATTGAGTATGATGAATCAAGGTTTTTTATCAACATGAATGAAGGAATACACCACTCAACAATAGGCAAAATCTCAAATAAACTTTCTATCTTTTCTTGAATATAGTCTAATACAAAACTACAATATCCCTGGGACCAAAAATTATGGAACCCCTACAACCGAGAAAAGAAAGGCTTAAGTAGAAGGAGGAAACCCTAGGAGAGGGTTATCAGACAACTATCCTTGTATGAAATTAATGCATTCCTTCCACTCGTCGGCTAATCTTTCTCCAAAAGATCATCAAAAAAATTTGATTTGATGCCCCATCGACCAATCACAATGGCAGAAAAGACAAAGCATGGGTAGAGAAATCCCCCAAATAGCATCCAAACTAGAGACCCATATCACCACCATGCAACAATTAATGCATCCAGGACCATAATAATATCCTCAACCACTAAATGGCACCCTTAATGTCAATCCAAGGATGAAAATAACCTCGAGCCACTCCCCTGCACGTCTAAAACATGCTACCAAAGCTAGAAACCCTCAGAATAGATTTGAAAATTCATAATTTAGTTACAATGGCTATTCATGGCGCGAAATCCCCACCAACATTCCAGGTTGAAAACTTTTTCATCTTTAAAATGTGGTCGTTGATCTCCTTTTAAAAACCCAATCATCAAGTAAAAAAGATTACTTGAGCCCGATCAACTTCCATTGACCTCCACGTGGCACCTCCCCATTGGGCCTTAAAACCACCTATCTCTCACCTTTCTGCATAGGCCCAACACTCCTTACCACCGACTTGGACGCATGGCAAGATCTTGCCATTGCATGATGCATATCTTCCCTACATCTTTCCTTCACATGATGGAAACAACCACTGGATCCTTCCTAATCTAACTACACCTTAACATCACCTTACCTCCAACCGCATCCTATCATTGTCCATGTGTCACCTCCTAGTTTTTTGGTCCCACCATTTATCTCACCACCTATGCCACGTGGCACCACCTGATTCACTGGGACCTTTGCCACCTCACTATCCTACTTGGCCCTGCCACATGTCAGTACCCATGCCATCATGCTATCTGACTGGACCCATCGTGACTCAGATCATGCCATAGTGTTATGCTGACATTTGTCACTGCATAGACCACATCACCTGAGCGCAGGCCCATAAAATTATCCTTCTTGTCCGCCTGCTAGCCACCACTTAACCGCTTGACCCTGAATCACTGGCCAAAAATTCATGTGCCTTTCGACACTTAACCTCTGTGGGTTAGGATATAAAAACATTAAGTTCCTTCACCGCACAACCAATGTGGGATAATGGACTTAGGGAACTTCAAAACAAAACACAAACCAGCGAGGGCGCCAATGATTCTGACTATTTCCAACACTTTCTAACTGCATAAAGACCATCCAAAGGTAGAAAAACATGACCTCCTCATCTCTCGGCAACATTCTTACACAAGAAAAA
Organism: Thuja plicata; assembly: GCA_018584345.1. NCBI lineage: Eukaryota > Viridiplantae > Streptophyta > Pinopsida > Cupressales > Cupressaceae > Thuja > Thuja plicata. The sequence continues at coordinate 6,746,916 of MU223224.1, read as the reverse complement.
GAGGAAACTCTCTACAAATAAAGACCTCTGTCATTGAAACAAGATTTGTTTACAGTCCTAATAGTGGCTATGGCTTGGGAGGTATGTCTCGGGGATAAGTTGACCACCTACAAGAAAGAAACTAACCTACAACACACACACCAAAACTACCATAACAGGGAATATGTACAAACCTATTGTTCATGAATTTCATACTTCAAGAGAAGTAGAATTTTAGGAATTGTCCATGAACTGGCAATTCCAAAACATTTCCAACTAGGTCTTTAAGAATGTAAGAGTCAAAACCCCATTTACTATCAATAATATATGGTCCAATCCATACAGGATCAAACTTACCATGCTTTTATTTGTCTTTAAGCCTGGCATTCCACATCAGAACCAAATCATCAGTCTCAAAACTTCTAACAGTAGTTCTTCTTTCAAACAATCCTTACATTGCAACTACAACTTAACATTCATGTCATGTGCATCCCTTCTTGATTCATCTAGTTGTATCAAATCATCCATTCTAATCCTCATGTCATCATCTAGTTCTTCATCATATTCTTGGACAAATTTATACATTTACAACAAGTTGTTTTGAGGCAACATAGCCTGAAAACCATATACCAAATCAAAAGGTGCACACCCAATGGATTTTTCACTGTTACCCTACCAACCCATAGTGCTTGCTATAACTTTGAATCACAGGCCTTCTTGTTCTTATCCAACACTCTCTTCATAATTTTAATCATACTCTTATTATTGGATTCAACCTGACCATTCCCTTGTGGATGATATGGGGAAGAGTAAGAAACTTGGATCCCATATTGCTAGAAAAAACATTAAAATCCTCTGATCTAAAACACATTGCATTTTCTACCACAATAGTCTCTGGACAACCAAATCCAGTTAGGATATTTTGTAGCATAAAATTAATCACAACATTACTAGTGGCTCTTAATTTAGTGGGATTTGCTTCAACCCACTTGGAAAAATAACCAATTGCCACTAGGATCCATGAATGACCCCCACTAGACTTATTTGGAGTCTCCTCGATGAATTCCATTCCCCATTTCTAAAAAGGTGCATCAACTGCAATAGGCCTCAAATGCAAATTTCCACCAAACTTAAGCTTACCTGTAAATCTTTGGCAAGCATCACACCTTTTAACATAATTATGGGCATCCTTGAAAATAGTAGGACAACAAAAACCAGATCTTATAATCTTGTGTATAGTAGTCTTAGCCATCTAATGGCCCCCACATGCACCATTATGCATATGTTCCAACAAGTTCTTAGATCTATCATGATCTACACAGTTAAGCAATACTCCTTCATTCCTCCTCCACCACAGCTGACCTTGAATTATTGCATATTTAACAACATGCAACTTAATTGTTCTCCTTCTATTTTCATCCATTTCAGGAGGAAAAATCATTTTATGTAGGTATCCAATAATATCCTTATACCATTCACAACAATCCATATCACAGATATAAGGCCTTTGGTTTTCCTCTAGCATATATACATGATTAGAATCTAAATTGCTGAGAGCCATAATTTTTGTAAGCCCTAGGTCTCTGACCAATTTTTTAATATGAATATCAATGTTAAATTCTTGGATCTGGTTTATCCATCTACACCTCCTCCCTAAAACTTCTTGTTGGACCAAAATATCCTTCACACTAGCACTAGGCACATAAGCAATTATAGTTGCTCCTACCAAATAACACCTAAAAGCTTAGACAATTTTGACCAAAGCATGGGCCTATTTTTCCATGATGTCATACTTTAGCTCTGTTGCTTGTAAATACTTACTAAAAAAGGAGATGGGCTGTTCAAAACCCTCTGAATTCTTTTGTAACAATAATGTAGCAAAATTATTATATGAGGAAAAGGAGAAGATCTATAAAGGCTTACCATAATCAGGTGTTCTTAAAATAGGGGCATCTTTGATAGCCTACTTAATATTTGAAAAAGCCTTACATGCTTCCTGATTCCATTCTATTTTGACTCCTTTCTTCATCATTCTTGAAATTGGAATACTAGTTTCTGCAAAGTTTGTAATAAATCTCCTCAAGAAATTTACAAGTCTAAAGAAAGATTGAATTCCCTTGACATTCTTGGTCTGAGGTATTCTATATATTTCATCTACCCTTTCAGAGTCAATTCTAACTCCATCTTTAGATATAATATGTCCTAAAAGCTTTCCCTCTGTAACCCCAAAAACACACTTCTTTGGGTTAAAAGAAACCCCATATTCCAATGCTCTCTCAAAAATTCTCTCAAGATGACCACAGTGTTGATCCCCTTTTATTGAATAAGTTGTAAGGTCATCTTGGTAGACTTCTAGAAACTCATTTATGAAATCTGCAAATGCCACATCCATGGCTCTTTGGAAAGTTGCCCCAACATTTGTCAAGCCAAAAGGCATTCTGACATACACATAAGTTCCCCAAGGTGTGGTGAATGCAATATTGAATTGTTCTGATTCCTTAACCATGACCCAATTATATCCTAAAAATCCATCCAACATTGACATTAATTAAGGCCTTGTGACTCTTTGTAACATAGCTTCCATATTTGGTAAACCATAGTTGTCCTTTAATGAGTTGATGTTCAAATTTATGAAATCTATTCAAAGTCTGATATCACCATTTTTCTTTCTTATTGGTACCAAATTGGATACCCATGTTGAATGCCTGATAGGCTTTATTATTCTAGCATCCCTCATCTTTTTCAATTCTTTTTGCATCTTGGGTTCCAAGGTGGGATTGACAGGTCTTAAAATCTGTCTGAAAGGCTTTGTGCCTTCCTTTAAAGGAATCTCATGTTGGAAAATGTCTTCTCTATATGCCTTTAAGTCATTATAAGACCAAGCAAAGACATGTCATACCTTTTTAGAAGATCAACCAACAACTCTCTAAGTTTAGGAGACATTTGCTTACCAATATATACCTTCTTGGGAGCTTCAATTGTTCCTAAATTAACTTCCTCTGAGTCCTTATGCTTGTTCACATTCCTTGTGGAATAAGGCTTGTCCTTATTATCAAAATATTTCTCAAGCACAACCAATCCCTTGGAACCCTGTTTGATTTCAGTTGCAAGATGTCCTTACCAAAAATAGTATCTTTACCATCCAAAGTCTCTACAAAGCCACTGAAATCCATCTCTTTATTTCCAAAGCTTGATTCACAATATAAAAATCTCAGAATATCTAAATCATCTTCAAAGACTTTCCAGCTTTCAACATTTTCTGGAATGAACCTCTATCTTTGATATTCCTACAAAAGTAATGTCTTCTGGCCTCAAAGCAATATTGGCCAGTAAGTCTCCCATTTTTTTCTGACTTCTATCCGTCTAGTCAATGCCAAAAGCATCAAAGTTTTCAACTTCATCCCAAAAAACATTTCTATACTGCTTTAGTCTTCGATTTTTTGAAGTATATTTAGATCTTATTTGAGAAATCACCAATTCAGAGTCTCCAATCACTCTGAGATTTCTTATATTATGTCTTGAAGCTAATCTTAATCCAATTAATAAGGTCTCATATTCTGTAACATTATTAGTACATGTGAACAACAAAGTAAATGATAATTTGAAGGGTTTACCACTAGGAGCTATCAACAAAACTCTTGCACTAGCTCCTTCTTTTGAGCTTGCACCATCAAAGTACATAGTCCATAGGTCGTTGTTCTCTACCAAGCTATCCTTTTCCTCAGATAATAACATATGTTTACCCTCTCCTTCAATCTTCCCATCTTGCACCTGAAAGGATCCAATATTAGTGTCCAAGAAATAATTCATATTATCATCCTCACTTTCCTCAATCATGTGAGGAGTTCTAGTTTCCCTGGATACCTTGACACTTTTACCAACAATATCAAAAGTTGTAAAGGATAAGTCACACTCAATACTTCCTCCCATTGAAGCACTCCACTTTCTTGATAATAACATTTCATACTGGGGAGTAATATCAACCACTATGACATTCATTGTTAGCATCTTCTCTAGGCATGCAGTCAGTCTATATGGCAGAGCTTTAATAGTACCTATGACATGTACCTCTCTAGAATCCATTTCTTGACATCTTCCATGAGTAGAATCAACCTGTAGTCCCATTGACTTCATTATTTCTGCAGGCATGACAGTGTTTGATGCTCCTGAATCTATCATGCAATTTTTTAGCCTTTCACCATTTATGACTAGAGTTAAGAAAAAAAGATCCACATCTCCTAAAGGAGTATTCACATGATTTGTACTCAACAAAAACTAAGGGATTTTTGAAACAATCTCTTTTGATTCTTTCCCCTTGTTATCAGATTTATCTTTTATATTTCCCATTTTCTCAACCCTCTGTCACCTCTGAATCCTTGTAGAATAAATGCTATTCACCCATGTCAAAGTCTTTTCCTTATGTTCCCCAATCCTCATAATTTCCAACAGTGGAACCTTGACAGTGATTTGTGACAATAATTTCCCCATATCAATAGGGGTGTATTTTATATCAGAGATGTCTTGTCTCAAAGTGACAACTTTTCCATCTTCAAAGTGAGTGGCCAAGCCTGGCTTAATTCTTTTTTTATCATTTTGGAAAAAGGAAACATTTACCTCTTGTATTTTTGTTCTTACCTTGTGAACAACATTTGGACTACTAGGCTTATCTTCTTTTCTAACTTTTATTCTTTTGACACCCTCAACAAGTTTTTCTTTTCCTTGTGTTTGCTTAGTGTCTGCTCTTGTTTCTTTAATAAATATGCCATCTAGTTTACCATCTACATTACCAACTATCCTATTTCTCAAATTGTAGTTACTCCTTGCTTGAGTAACCATGTCGACAGTGATTTTTGCAATCTCTTCATCTGAAGGTCTTCTTACTACAAATGGCTCCTTACCCCTCATGGCATTACATCTTATGTCATCAATCCATTCTTCTTCATCAGATGAAATTGAAACTTGGATTTTAGTTTCATCATTAGATTCTTCTTCACCCCTTAAGTGTGAACAAGTCATTGCACAACCATTATCATCATAAAATTTATCCTCCTCTTCCCTTTCTTTTTGTGCCTCATTTGCAGATATATTTAGGGCAATAGCACAATAATCAAGATTGTGTGGGTATTGACAAGTCATGAAACATGAAACATCATCACATACTTTGATAGAGTTTCTTTACAGAGGATCAAGAGTCTTACCATCAGGCTTGTCTTTCCTTTTTGGGAAAATAGGCTTCCCATCCTTCCATTGGGTAGTATATGGGTAATTTAGCATTCTTGGCTTCCTATTAAAGTTATTTATGAATGGCATGTCATTATTTGGAGCCCTAACATTTTTGTTTTCCTTAGGCTTCAAATCCTTTATGGCACTTAGAATCTACTTCATATTAACCTCTTCTTTAGGTTTAACATTAGAAGACCTATTTTATTCTCTTCTAGCAGGCTTCCAATTTTCTCTTCTATCCAACTTCCCTGACACTCTCCTATTAGTCTCAATTTTCACAGTTGTCTTATAAGATTCTCTGATATTTCTAGGATTCTTGTCTCTAAGGAGGTATCCAATTTTAGAATCAAAAGCATTTAAATAGGTGGCAATACAAACATTATCATCAAGCCTCGTAACTTGGAAAATTCTATGCATGACTCTTTGAAATCTTATATTGAATTCAACAACATCCTCATTTTGATTTTTTTTAATATTATTGAACTCATTCAACATGAATCCCTCATTTTTCTTATCACCATATTTCTCCTTAAATAATATTTTAGCTCATCCATAGATCCTACATAACCATAAGGTAACCCTCTAAACCAATCCCTAGCATTCTTGACCAGAGATTGAACACAGAGCTTCATCAATACATCCTCATGCAAAATATCATAGTCATCCATAATATCAATAAACATTTTTAGATGCTCCTCACAAGTAATAACATTATTTCTAGCAAACTTGGGGATTTTATCTCTAATCTCATTTGGGACTACATTTTGGATAACCAAGAACATTAAAGAAAGAAAATTGTTTGTACCTTTCTGCATGAGTTGGTATCCCTTGAAAAGGATTGTCAATTTGAGAAGTAGAGGCCCTGACATTTGATGTTGTAGTTGCCTCAACACCATCATGAGAAGGCCTAGTAGTCTGTCTAAGAAAATCAACCTTCTTCTTCATCTCCAAAGAAACAGCTTCCAAATCTACCTTCTCAAGCTCTTTAGCTATGATTTCTTTCTCCATTCTAGCCCTCTCTAGATCAGTGTCCAATTTATACATTCGATCTAATGGAACCTTGGGATTCACAGGTTCATTTATTTGAACTCTTGTCAACCAAGCTACTTTCCTTTATTCTTAGGATCTTGAGTAACATGAACTTATCGGATGAAAGGTTCCTCTTCTACTTGCTCTGAATCTTCAACATAGTTCATTGCCTCTAGATTCAATAATTGCCTCCTCTTTTGTTCAAGCATAATCTAATCTTTCCCTTTCTCTTCATTTTCTGATGGCAATCTTCTCCTAGATTCTCCTATCCAATTCAACAATTTCTTCTGCCACACTATCAGAATCAGGGAGAGTAGTATCCAATTTTGAAACATCCTTCTCACTAGGAGAATGATAATCTTCATAAGCACTCAATCCCAAATCTGTAGCCTCTTCACGGTCTGATACATTTACTTCATGACTACGTTAGATTGGCTCTTCTTTTCTAGTGTTATCCTCTTGTCTCTCATTTTGAGGGACTCTTCTATTCTTCTTTCCTTTCCTTGGCTGATCATCTTTAGAGGTAGTTGTAAATTCATCTTCCATCTTGTCTTCAGGATGTCTTCTCACCCAAGACCTGGTATTTCTATTACTCATTTTGATAAAGTGTGTATAAAATACTATTTGTTACTGAACACTATTGCAGAGATTTCTCAGAGTCTCCACCCAAAACAAGTTGGGAACATACAACACTTAACCAAGATTAAAAATGAAATAAAGGAGCTCACAAGACAAAGGATTACAAAAAGGTAACTCTATGCTTCCAATGGTCAATTTACTGGTCATTTATGACAATATACTACACTTCCCCAATAGAGTTGCCATTTTGTTGGTGACTTGGATGGGTCAAATGATATGAACAATAAAACACTAGAGATTCCTTGAAAGGTTTAAAAAGACTGTTACATCTCTATCCTAGTAGAGTCTCCATTTTTTTGGTGTTTGAAAATGTTTATACTTTAAAAGCCACCAATATACCTCAAGACTGATTTTAGGAGTGGTTAGCTCCAAGTATGAAAGCTCTGCAAGGTAACTGGACAAACTATAGGGACAAGACTTCCCTCTGCACTTCTGGCTCTGTTAAACCAAGGTAGGTAAACCTAATCTAGATAGATATTCAATTCTTTACAACTCCTTATTACTCTAGATTATAACAACAGATAATGGTAAGAAAGTAGTAAATGCTAACCAGACATTCATTGACTCTCCATTATCATGTAGGACATACAATAGACCATCGTAGGATATGAAAGAACTTAGTAATGCTTTTGATCTTTAAAAAAAAAGTTTAGAACATAGCCAAACTCAATCAGACATATATCAACAAGGGATGTAGTAGTTCTTGGTCAGTGCCTCATCCATTGGACAACACTTAAAAATAAATGGTTAAAACCAAAACACGCCTATTGGCAAAGACTCATAGCCATAAATACAAGCAACTCAGACCATACACTTCTTATAGAATCCTTATATAGATAAACTAGTTGAATCTATGTTATATCCAAATCATATTCAATTTGATCCTAGATCAAAACTATGGAATAGAACATATACACAAATAAATTCTATGTAATGAATCAGAAGATCCAAAATTCAAAGGGAGTTCAACAAGGAGAGACCTAAAATTGAGAAACTTATATTGAGTATGATGAATCAAGGTTTTGTATCAACATGAATGAAGGAATACACCACTCAACAATATGAAAAAGATCAAATAAACTTTCTATCTTTTTTTGAATACAGCCTAATACAAATCTACAATATTCCTGGAACCAAAAATTTTGGAACCCCTACAACCAAGAAAATAAAGGCTTAAGTAGAAGGAGGAAACCCTAGGAGAGGGTTATCAGACAACTGTCCTTGTATGAAATTAATGCAGTCCTTCCTCTCGTCGGCTGATCTTTCTCCAAAAGATCATAAAAAAGATCTGATTTGATGCGCCATCGACCAATCATAATGGTAGAAAAGATAGAGCATGGGTAGAGAAATCCCCTAAATAGCATACAAAACAGAGACCCATATCACCACCATGCAACAATCAATGCATCCATGACCATAAAAATGTCCTTAGCCACTAAATGATTCCCTTAATGTCGATCCAAGGACAAAAAGAACCTCAAACCACTCCCCTGCACGTTTGAAACACGCTACCAAAGCTAGAAATCCTCAGAACAGATTTGAAAATTCATAATTTAGTTACAACGACTATTCTTGGCATGGAATCCCCATTAATGGTCCAAATTGAAAACATTTTCATCTTTAAAATGTGGTCGCTGATTTCCTTTTAAAAACCCCTTGCATCAAGTAAAAAAGATTACTTGAGTCTGGTCAGCTTCCATTGACCTCCATGTGGCACCTCCCCATTGGGCCTTATAACCACATGTCCCTCACCTTTCTGCATAGGCCCCACACTCCTTACCACTGACCTAGATACCTGGTAAGATCTTGCCATTGTTCGATGCATATCTTCCCTCTATCTTTCCTTCACATGATGGAGACAACTACCAGATCCTTCCTAATCTGACTGTCCCTTAACATTGCCTTACCTTCGGTCGGGTCCTATCATTATCCATGTGTCACCTCCTGATTCTTGGTCCCACCATTTATCTCACGGCTTGTGCCAAGTGGCACCACCTGATTCACTAGGACCTCTGCCACCTCACCTTCCTACTTGGCCCCACCACCTGTCAGTCTACCTCGTGTCAGTACCCATGCCATCGCACTATCTGACTAGACCTGTCATGAATCGGATCATCCTATAGCACCGTGCTAACACCTGTCACCGCATTGACCATGTCACCTGAGCGTGGGCCCAAAAAATTATCCAACTTGTTTTCTTTCTAGATACCACATCATCACCACTTAACCACTTGACCCTGAACCATTGGCCAAAAAGCAGCATGCCTTTCAACACTTAACCTCTACAGGTTAGGATATAAAAGTATTAAGTTCCTTCGCCAGACAACCAATGTGGGATAAAGGACTTAGGTAACTTCAAAACAAAACACAAACCAATGAGGGTGCCAATGAATCTAACTATTTCCAACACTTTCTAATTGCATAAAGACCATCCAAAGGTAGAAAAATATGATTTCCTCGTCCCTGTGCAACATTCTTACGCAAGAAAAAGAGGAAACTCTTTACAACTAGAGACCTCCACCATTGAAACAAGATTTTTTATAGTCCTAACAGGCCTACACATTCCTAGAAATTGAGAATTGTATTGGACACAAGGATGAAAGTGAAGTATCTGAATTTGACTTTACCTTTAGTATGGTAGATATGGGTCTGCCTATTGTTGAATAGAATATCCACCATGCAAAATTTAGCATGGATGTATTGTCAAAAGTCCTTAAACTCGAGCTGCAGAAAAATTTAGTGCTCAAAAGGTAGGTAAGGTCTTTAACCTCGTTTATTTAGTCCATGTTGGTCAACCTAACAAGGAAAGCATAGCCTTCCCTATTGATGAATTGTATGTTGAAAAACTAAAACAAATGAAAAGGTGTCGATATGTTGTCCTGGAAGTTGATAAATGGATCGTTGGACTTATAATGGATGGAATGGTTTGTATTGAAGAGTCTCCAAGAGTGTAGAAAATAAAGATGATGATATACCCAAGGACATGGGTAATGATGAAAATAAAGATGCATCAAATATTCAAAAGGATACAGATACATAAATGAAAGATGCAACTGACACTTAGAAAGAAGTGTCTACTAAAAAAGAGAAAGGAGCAGATAACAAAACGGATGAAACATTTAAAAAGGATGAAGAGAAAGAAAAGAGTGAAAAATTCAAAAAGGATGAAAGCAAGGAAGAAAAAGAAGATAAATCTATTGATACACCCAAGGAAAATGAGGAGATGTCTTCACAAAACCAGCCGGTGGACTCAGAACAAAAATAGAAAGATGCTTCATCTTCTCGACCCTCACCCACCAAATCAACACAATCTCAAGGTTTACAAATGGTAGTACAACAATATTCCTCCCAGCCAAAGAAGAAAAAGAAAAAGGCATTGAAGAAAGATATCTTGGCTGTCACACTTGATGAGGTAATAGAAATACCCAAGTGGGATGTATCTACTTTAGATACTGAAACACTTCAAAAG
>MU223224.1:6711523-6724153 GCA_018584345.1 Thuja plicata | reverse complement strand
TTAATTCAGAGGACAGTTATCAATCGATGATAACTGATCCAACTGTTAGTACGTTTTGTTCTTCCTAATCAGGCATGTTGAGTCATTATTTATGTTTCTATTTGAAGGACAAATCTGTTCACTAACAGAGAGCATCTAAGGAGAAGAAGAGAATTCATGCAAAGTTCAGAAACAGATCACAACATTTATCAAGAACACAAGATGGCTATCGACGAGCAGAGACAAGGTATTACTCAATCACTCAAGGTGATTACATACATACATTATAAGCTATATAGGATCTGTTATCAGCAATTAGAGAATGAATTCACTATCAGATCAACATTTATATTGTAGTTGCATTCTAACAAGTGCATCACAACAGAAATCCTTTTATAGAAGGTGGACTTAATAGTTCTTTGATAAATCTCTTAACAGAGTGCACACCTAATGGTGTTGCTAAAGCTTCAAATGAAGTAGATCCTACCAGGTCTCCACTCTAATACTCTTAACAGGGTAGATCATCAGAAGTGATCATTTGTAAGCCTTTACCGGCTCCCTTCTTATCTGCAGATAGTGAAGTTTTGTGGGTAGACATCCCCACCGTAGTTTTTACTTTCTAACAGGAGTTTTCTGCGATATCATATCATGTGTTGTGTTATTGTTTTCATGAATGTTTCTTGAATGTTTATACATATAAAGAACTTATATTATGATCACACATACATAGTCAAAGATGAATAGATAGATAGGTATATACAAATCTAATGACACAAAGGTTAATGGGCCAATCACATAAAAAAATTTAGAGGTACTGATTCACCCCTCCCCTCTCAGTACATCATTCCAATAATTCCAACACAAAGAGCTAAACCTGTACTTGCCAGATATGTCAAAAGGAACCATCCATAGAACCAGATCATAGGAGATAAAAAGGTTGGTATGAGAACCAAAAGTAAGTATCTAAATACAAGATGTCTTATTTGTGATTATGAGCCCAAATCTGTCAATGTTGCACTAGATAATGATGAATGGATAAGTGTTATGAATGAAGAGATTGAGAAGATATAAAAAAATAAGACATAGACACTTGTACCAAGACCAGATGATAAGAATGTCATCGGTACAAAATGGATATTCAGGAATAAGTTGAACGAGAATGGACAAGTCACCAGAAATAAATCAAGACTAGTATGCAAGGGGTATGCACAAGAAGAAGGAATTGACTATGGAGAGACCTTTGCACCCATTGCTAGACTAGGAGTAAGAATATTACTTTCTTATGCTGCATGGAAAGGATTCAAGGTATATCAAATGGATGTCAAGTCTGCACTCCTAAATGGAATACTTAAGGAAGAGGTATACATTAAACAACCAGAAGGGTTTGTTGATCCAAACAAGAGGGACATGGTATATAGACTACACAAAGCTATTATGGATTAAAACAAGCACCCCAAGCCTGGTATGAAAGACTTCATTCCTATCTTATAAGTATTGGATTTTTAAGTATTGGATTTTTAAGGACTAGTGAAAACAATAATCTTTATTTAAAGGAAGATATTGATGCTAACATTTTGATTGCTAAGATATTTGTTGATGACATCATATTTGGAGGCAATGATATGCTATGCAAAACATTTGCAAATGAAATGAGAAAAGAGTTTGAGATGTCTATGTTTGGAGAGATCAAGTTCTTTCTTGATCTGTAGATCATGCAACAAGATGAAGGTATTTTCATTACACAATCCAAGTACATCAAAGAAGTACTGAAAATATTCAAGATGGAAGAGTCCAAGCTAGTTGGAACACCGATGGCAACTGGACGCAAACTGACAAAGGAAGACAAGTCATCAGGGGTAAATTAGACTTTGTACAGATCTATGATTGGAAAACTCATGTATGTTGTACACACTAGACCAAATATTGCACATGTAGTAGGGATAGTTGCTATATTTTCTACTAATCCCATGGAATCACATATGACTTCTATGAAAAGAATCCTAAGATATGTGAAGAATACCAAGGAATATGGCTTATGGTATAAGAGAGAAGACAAATTTGAACTTAAGATTTTTACCGACGCTGATTGGGCTATAAATATTGATGACTGAAAGAGCACAACTAGAGGAGCATTCTTTATGGGTGGCAGATTTGTCACATGGATCAACAAGAAGCAATGATGCATCTCTCAATCTACTGCAAAGGAAGAATATGTTGCTACTGCTGCAAACTACTCAAATATTTCATGGATCAAATAGTTAATAGAAGGTATGCATATGAAAATTTTAGAACCAGTAGTTATCTATTTTGATAATGCAAGTGCAATAAACATTTCCAAGAATCCATTCATGCATGCCAAAACAAAGCATATTTCCATCAAGTATTATTATTTGAGAGAAAAAGTTCAGGAAAAGGAAGTGATACTTGAGTATGTGCAATCAAAGGAAAAATTGGCAATATCTTCACCAAGCCATTGCCCAAGGATGCATTTGAATACTTGAGAAAGAGACTAGGGGTCAAACCCTTATCTACTGGTCAGTAAGCTGACTAGAAGGCTACATCAGCCTATATATTATCATAATATCATTCATGTTGATGCAAGGAGAGAGATGGACTTCACTGATACATCTATACAAAACAAGGTATTTATCTACTCCAAGCACTAGAGTTATTACCGATGGATTAGGAAATTCAAGGAATATATTATGGATGGAAAGGATCCATTTGACATTGTTGTCAAAATACTTGTTTTGCAAAATTTGTGTTTGCAAATATGTTTGTTTGGCATTGCTGTCAAAGGGAGGGATTATATCCATTATCATCTCAGGAAGAGATCATATCCATCGAAGTATCCAAATGGAGTGAATGTAACTAGAAAGGAAGAGTACACACAAAGGAAGAGAATTGCTGACAAGAGACATCACAAGAAAGGAGAACAGTCAAAGGAAGAGAGTTTGACATAGAAGGAGAAAACATCACATCAGAGAAGTAAAGATTCTACATCTATCGAGTAAAGGGATTAAAGATAGAAAGAAAGATGCAAGAATCAAATCAAATCTATTTGAACTTACTGATAGCCAGACATTTGTAATAGTTACATTAGGAAAGCTTGATGAAACTATATATTTTATATTATATTAGTAATAGTATAGTATGATAATGTAGTATGTTGCCATCAATGCCAAAGGGAGAGATTGATGACATGTAACTGCTTGAATATTTGTAGATGTTAAGTTGATGATCATGCAAGGCATTAAATTAGTTAATGTATTGTATTGTCATTGATGTCAACTTGATGTAATCTATATGGTCATGGAAATACTACCAAATACTTCAAAGAACCGATGGATCAAGGCTATGCTATCGGCAATGCATACAAGTCAAGTATTCACTAAGTGACTGCATACACTGATGCAGTGCACACTGATGGTTAGAGTAAATGAGCAGAGTCACAGTGTTACCCGATGAGCTAAAGCACAGCATTACCAACAAGAAGAGTTATAGTGTTGCTTGACGAGAAAAACATAGAGTAACCCGACGGAAAGAATTTTAGTGTTGCCCGATGGAGAAGACAAGGATGGAGATCCTGATGAAAATTGAAGTCACACCGATGGAAAAGTCAGTTATCACTGATAACTAACTGAAGTGTTGACTGACAGAATAGAGAGTTCAGAAAATGACAAAATGCCTAGCTGTCAAGAAGCTAAAGATAGAATTAACGGATACTTATCATTGTTTTAATCATCCAAATAAAGCCGGAGATAAGTAATTGATTTAAAGTTGATTTGTCCAATTGGCAAGAAGATCTCTTTGAGATAAATCAAGAGTTTGCTTTAAATATATTGGAGAGAATTGTGGAACATGCCAAGAATCAAGAAAGCCAAGAAAAGGGGAAATCATGTCTATATAGAGACAACCTCAATTCATTACCAATGGGGGGAATCAGGTGAGAATAAAAAGAGAAGAGGAAAGATGCTAAAAGAAATCTGAAGGAGAAGAAAGTCTTCATTCAGTCCCGGTCAACAAGCTGAGGAAAGAGCTAGATTCTGCAGACACTGATGAACAGTGAGACAAGCATCATAGAGCAGAATAGTGTGGAGCAAAGGTATAAGTGATTATATTGATCAGAGGTGTAATGGACGTAAAATAGATTTGAAAATCTGCAATTAAGTTGTATGTATGAATAGATCATTAGAGTTTTAGTTTAACCATTGAAGCATAAAGCCTCTTAACTGAGCAGGACTTAAAATTCTTTTACAATTGAGATACATACCAAGCAGTATCAAAAAGTTTGATCACAAAAGTAGCATTGGATATGCTTGATACCTATTGACAGGCCAAGAGAGTTTGATCAAGGATGGTAGTATTAGATGTCAGATACTAGTTGACAAACTATTTCTAAATCCTCTAACAAGGTCACACCTAACAGTTTATTTGTAACCTTTAACAGGGTTGGCTCCTAACAGAGCTCACTTCAGAAGAGTGAAAATTTTGGGTACCAGTCCCAGTGGTTTTTCCCTTAACAGGGTTTCCACGTTAAAATCCTTGTGTTATGTGTTTATAGTTTATTACTTTACTATTTTACATTTCACATATGCATTTATGGATTGATCGATATACTCTACATATTTACTGTGTTTCAGTAAATAGTTAACTGCTTATCGGTAATCATACAGAAGAGAGATTAAAAAAGCAATCTGACAAGTAGAAAAATTGATTAAAGTATTTTAAGGCATACATCTTGTAGGACAGAAGATAACTTGAGACATCATTAGTGGTTATAAGTTTTAAGGGTTAATTTAAGGATTAATTTTTTAGGCCACTCATTCACCCTACCCTCTCAGTTATTACTAACAACAATAGCTTAAGAACAAGGGCTCTAGGACATTAAAGATTTAAAGAATAACTTGTGTACTCTACAAGTAGAGTTGTTTGGAGGAGATAGACTCACACCACATAAGAGTAGTGACGCGGGTCATAATTTGAAGATAAGAATATAGGGGAGAGTATCTATTGACAAAGTGAATGAACAAAAAATGGAGACTTTTAAGAACCTGAAAACTAACCTCTCGATCATTAGAAATAAAATCAGTGACATGCAAGTCAGAAGTATAGAAAGTGATCGAGAGTTAATGAAACACAAGGTCAGGGTTAACATGACAAAAATATCCAATGGGAAAGCAATAGTTTTGATCCTATAAAGATATAGGAAATATAGGGCAATAATGTTGGCAAGAGAAGGAGTTTAGAAGGTTGTTATGGGTGAAGCACTAGTTGGAGCAACCAAAGGCAAGGCTGGAGAAGTTGTTGTGATCAATTAGATCTTTTTATTTTTTGCTATTTAAATGTTTTGTTTCTTTGTTGGGCATTTAAAACTATTGGATCTGGTGAGCCATTTATTGGTTTTAGAATAATGTTGTGCAAGAATGTCTTTTATTAGTTTTATACTAATGGATTTTAAGCTATTTTATGAATAGTGGTGTTGAAGGGCCCATTAGACATTTAAGATGGTAGATGGAGAACAATGAAAGGATGAATTATGGTGAATAATTTAGGTTTCAAGTGATGGAATGGTGATATACTATGTGATAGTGAATGTTATTCAGATGAAATACAATGTATATATTTTTGTTTGTTTTGAATGTTGTAAATATTGTTTCTTTGAAATGCAGTACTATTTCAATAACATTTGGTCAATATATGTTACATTGTTAGGAAATATTTAGCAAAAGTTAATATGTTCTGCATCTTGGTGTATTCAAGTAGAATTTTTTATTCTATTGAGTTTCAAATCAATGTTTGGAATGATTAGTTACTTTTCACCCTTCCTAATTTGATAGTTTGAAATTCATAACCTTTTGTCAATATTTTTTACATTGTTTAAGTATGTAATATATGCAGATACTGTTATAAATATTTTGGGTTTGAAAAAGTCCAACTGTGATAGTGTAAATGTGTTCTAATTCTTGTTGTGTTGAGGTATAATATTTGTATTCTCTTTGTATTATATTAAGTTTCCAATCCTTTTTTTTTTCTTGGATTGTTGAAGATAGTGTAAATTCAAAGATGTTTAAACATCCAGTAAGTCAATTTGTTCATAGGATATCTATTATGGTTTCATGTTTGAATCTCTAGCTAAAGATTAGGCATTGATCTATCATAGAGATTGAATTATTTCAGAATCAAATCAAAATCAAATCCATTTTACTTTATTTTTCTTAGGTGTAGATTTAGTATAGGTTTGTTCTTAGTGTTTGTTAATGCAAGTGCAATTGTACATAATGTTTGGTGAAGTATACACACCCATTACCTATTAATATAAGAACCATCCATTGTTAAAGGTTTGCAAGTGTTGTTTGGAATTAGTTTATGAGATGATTAGTAAGTTTTTGTTCCTACTAATTTGAAAGTTTAAAATTAAACTTTTGTGATCTTGAAAAAAATGTTGAGGTTTGAAATTGAACCTTTTTTATCTTTGAAAATTCGTTGATTGACTAAGTATGTATTTCTTGCGTGGTTTTCACATGTGTATTAATTAACCCCTTATAGTCGATGAATTGGATGATATAAGAATTCCTTTGTTGTTGGTGATGCCAGTTCTCAATTCTATAAAAATCAAGTCATTATAGTTTTTGATTAAGTAAAATAGGTTTTACAGGGTGCTTGAAACCCAAAACATAGAAAAAGAATGGAATGTATTCCCAGACAAAACAAAATAGAGCCAAAACATGAAACAGGCCACCACAGGGCCACATCAAAACCATACTAAGCTACTGAAAAATAAACAACACAGGGACAACCAAAAGAGCCAGGGAACAAAATCAGGAGATGTCCACCATCAGGCTTGCCACCTCAGACTGGAGGATCTATGTATTAGCAATAGATTCCTTTATCTTTTAGAGATCAGTCAGTGTATCATTCTCCTTCTTCTTCTTAGCACTAGCCCTTGTCCTCTTAACAGGTCCCTCTTTAGTCTTCTACTCTTTTTCCACACCTGTATTGACCACATCAGTCCCTTCAAGTTTTTCTTCTAGTTTTTCAATGAGAATCTTGGTATGCTCATTAGAAGCTTTGAGGATGTTGAAGCTCTATTCTGCAATGCTTTTAAGGGTTGCCTCAAACCTTAGCATCTTATCCTCCATTTTCCTAACCCTAGTACTCATATTCATCTGATCTTCAATAATGCTATCAACATTGGTATTTCCTATCCCTTTTACACTGTTCTTGAGCTCTCCCACTTCATAGAATAACCACTTAATAGACCTGTAGTTGTCCATCATGTTGTTATTGGCATTATTGAGAAGTTCCATCTCAAATTCCCTCAAATTATCACTGAGAACAACCATAGCCAGGTCAATCAGTTCCTCCAGCTTAATCCTACCATCCTCACCTTCAATAATTTTTTATTAATGACTTCCCTGGTTATCCCTATTTCGTCTATTTTAACCCCAAAATTACACCAAGCTATTTTCCTCCCCTGCGCAGACATGTAGCAACAATAATCACTGTCATGCCCCTTTTCTTTCATCATGATGTGGGGGTCAGAGAGATGGGGAGATGGGATTTCTTGATTATTGTCATAATACTCATCTTGGATCTTCTCCTTCTCCTTGTGGCAAGAGCCAGGGGATTTTCTATGAGTCTGGTCCTTGGGAGTCTTCCAACTAGTGTTATCATCCCTGTTCTTTCTCTTTTAGTTTTGGTACTTCACAATGGCAGTTTGCCTTCTCTTTTTGTATTTTCTAATGGATATCTCTTCCTCACCATAATTATTCATTCCTTAATCATTTTCATTATACTCCTCCTCAGAGGATATCACGGTGGTAGTATTTTTTTTGGATGGGGTCGCCATTTTTTATTTTTTAATGGTATGAATACTGGCAATACGCTTCTTAGAGGAGGAACCCAGATTATTATTTTTAATGTCATAATCTTCCTGACCCTCAGAGTGCATACCCTCACTGTCTTTAGTCTTCGAAGAAACATAATCAAATCCAGAGACATCCATTCTGTCCTCTTTCTCAACGACCTCCTTCCTCATAATTTGGGCTTTAAAATACTCATAAATAAGAAGTAAAAGCCCCACATGTAGAGCAGGGTTTGCAATAGCCTTATCCCTAACCCCATTGATATTTTCATTAATAGAAGCATATAAGTAGAATGGGATAGAAACCTGCATACCATGCCTAAAGTGGTTCATCAGGACGAAGTGATAGGTTCTGATCCTATCGAACCTAGTGTCCAACGTAACATAATAGTTGTTGAATATCAAGTCATTATAGTTGTTGAATCAGACAATATTGGAATCTCTTTGTCCTTTATAATATCCAAAAAATCTCAATTCAAGCTCTTAATACTGTAAAAATTAAGTCATTTTAGTTGGTGAATTAGAGGATTTTAGGATTCATGTTTGCTTGGGGGTTTGTGAATAATCGGGATGCCAATTTCATATTCTAAAATTTTGTGATTGGTCGACTATCTTTGATCCAAGGGCAATTGTTTTTGGGTAATTGTGATATCTTAGAACTCCTTTAACTTTACTATGTATGCACCCTAAAATAGTCGCCTGGACTATGGGCCCCATTTATCATTTTATCAAATTCCTGAATCAATGCTTTGCAACATTTTAATTCAAATCAATTTCCTTGATCAAATTGTAATTAATTCAATTATTTTAATATTTCCTAAAGTTTGATCATTTTTATTTAATTAAAAGATTTAATCTCTCTTTTAATTAAATAAAATTCATCTTATTTAATTAAATTAAATTTCTCCCTTTTAATTAAATAAAATTCATCTTATTTAATTAAATTAAATTCCTCCCATTTAATTAAATAAAATTCTTCTAATTTATTTCGGTATAAAGAAAACCACTCTTTTAATTAATAAATAAAAATCCCCACTTAAAGCACTTTATTTGATGAAAAAGGAAATAAATTAAATAAAAATTCCTTTTTTATCATATCTTTCTAAGTGGTGGGCTTTTTGCTTTAATGAGCACATGGATCAACCAAGATTTAATCTCCACCATTGCTCATTTATTTTTGCCTCTTAATCTCAACCGTTCACTTTTCTTTATAAGGAAACCTCTCCTTCTCATTTTCATATAGATTTTTTAGGCATTGTTATGCTGCAGGTTTGGAGAGCAATTTTGGAGGAGGATTTGAGCACTCAAGCTTGGATATTACAACTTCTTTCTTCTTGTCTTCTTCTTCTTGCATCCATGGCTATTCATGTAGATTAGATTTATGTTAGATTAGATTCATATTTTCTTTCATAGAATAATCATGCATTGTTATCATTTAGATTAATTTCCTTTTATGCATTGCAATCATATAGAATAGATTTCATTTTCATTCATTGAATCTCTCATTTCATGGTGTACTTGCATGGGCACAACTAGGTCAATTTGAGGGCCTCCATTACAAACATTTGCACTCCATGACTAGAGAGCTATGAGTCGATATTTAAGGCCTCATGCTTGAGCAACCTTGAATGGAATGACTCATAGAAGTGTGACACATTTTCATCACACATTTTTGGCGCCCACCATGGGGCAGAAGATTCATTTTCTGTCACTATAGTTATTTTTTCATCATTTATTTTTGTATTTTTCATACTTTCTGTACTTTTGCAAGGAAATTTCGCACGACATTTTGTAGGTCTACAGGCAAAATTTTGCTGGATTTTGCATTTCCTCGCATGGCTCTATGTGAATTTTTACACGGATCTGTGTGAATCTTCGTGCGACATTCGGCACCAGGCTGTGATCTGATCTATTTCTGTACTTTTTTTGCACTTCTTCGAGCGAGATTTTGTGAATCTTCGTGCGGCACTATGCGAATATTCACGTGAGGTTCTGCACCAGAGATCTATTTTTCATTGATACATTTATATATCTCTATCTTTTTTTGCTAACCACTAATGTTTACTATTTCTGGTGGTTTGTGATTTGTTGTTGTTGTTGTTGTTGTTGTTGTTGCAGTTGTTGATTTGGACTTGCTTGGATAAATAACAAAATGATTCGCGTTGCATTGGATTCGAGGTATTTTGTTGATATCTATAACATTTGGATTTTGGAAATAAAATGAACATCTCATGTGTTTAGCTTGAGTGTTTTCTTGCTTTTATAGATCATATTTCCAATTGGTGCTCTAAAAATGGACCTAGATTTTCTTTCTTGCATATATGTTTCACATAGTAATTAGGCCCTATGAACACTATTTGTGGCGATCTTGAGAGAGTGGGCTTCATTTGCTTGTCTTACATGCGAATCTCTTCTTAACAATAGATCCCCTTATAGGTAGGGAAGGATTTGTTTTTATCTCATTGGTCAACTTGGTGTGGGCTTCAACTCTTGGCGATAATTTCTCTCTTTGGGGAGATTGGTATCATTTGTTATTGTGTGAACCTTGGATGAAGTGATTTCAAATTAGTGGGTCAATTAATCTTGTTTTCTATGTTTGGGTGAGGTGAAGAGGCTAGAGGATTATGCTCTTTTCCCTTTTGGGAAAATCAGAAACTTGGAACCCTTGAATCCAAACCAAGTCCCCATGTGGTTCATATTGTGAGTCTTCCTTTTTAGAGAGGGTTAACCATAGTGGACACTCCATTTATTGGGTAAACCACGTGGATGGAACCTCAAACAATAATAGCCATTTTTTCCATGGTAGCAACAACCGCTATATAAATGTCCTTGTGGAATAAATCTCCATGGGTGTAGTTTCTTGTGGGTTGTCAGATCTCCTTAGCAGCTCCTGATTGATTAAATTCTTGGACTGTGTCAAAACCTCGGTGCGCTAGGATTGGATTTCACTCACTTGAGATTGCAAAAGTTGTAGAGTCAAGCCATTACTAAGAACCATAGTGCAACCAACTTTTTATTCTCTAGGACTATGTTCATGAGTGGAAAACATGTTGAGAACATACACAAGTAGCATTCTTATGGAGTATAAATACTATGACACTATCCATGTTCATGTGCAAGGTTGCTTTGTCCCTTGCTCATTGTTTGAAGACATTGATTGCTTGAACTCCCTAATAGTTGTATTGCGTGCCTGATTCATGATAAAATATGTTAATGCATCTAGTTGGTCAATTAAAACAATCAAAAATTGAGTTTTGTGTCCTTTCCTCATGCGAGAAAATTGTTTCTTCGCGCCATTCACTGTGTTTCCTCGCGCGGCTTTCTGAGAATCCTCGTGCGATATTTTGCAAACTTGCTGTCAGTTTACTGTTATCTCGTCACACCAGTATGGTCTTTCTTCATGTGTCTCTGAGCATTTTATCATGCGGTCCTGTGCTAATCCTTGCATGAGAAAGCATTTTGTCACGTGAAACTGTCAGCCAGTGAGCTATTTGCTATCATCTCCCTCTTGCTTAATTGCTGCCCTGTCATTTTCTAGTTTTCCCTGGTTGATTCGAGTCAGATTTGATTACTTACCCCACTATTAGAAGCTTGTTTAGCTTAGGATTCTTGCATTTTGACCTCTTGGATTAGCAATCTTTGCTTTCACAAGTGACCTTGCTTGGAAGCTTGGTGAGCTAGGAACCATCCTTGTTGAAAAGATAAACCTTTAGATTCTTTGATAACACACTTGGAGAGTTTCGGTAGTCTCTTGTCCATCCACTTTCATGCAATTTCAATCTCAATTAATATAATTTGGGTAAGACCATCCTCCTGATCCATATGTGCTAAGGGTATTCACCCAAATTTATTGGGAACCTCTGTGGCAGTGTTGGCTTATGCCTCTTTGCAATATTCTATCTTATCACTTCTTTTTGGACAAGTTAGTGCCTTTTCTATCCTAGTTTGGTACTAACATTTCTTAGGGTAATCCTATCAGCTAGTACCTTTTCTTTCATGTCAGTTACAACAAGATATCAAGTGAATCAAGGAAAATGACCTCAAGTAGTTTTTAACCAATTACCCCTAGTTCAAACTCGCCAAAAACATAAGGGAAAAAGACCCATATTTGATCAATCACCTAGGAATATCTCAGAAGTGTGGTTTGATTCTAAGAGTCACCTTAGTGAGTTGGGTACCCCCTTAGTATCTTCTCACTCTTTTATGGATATGAGTTACACAATGACTCAGAGGGAGAGGGAAGCCATGGACAAACACTATGATTCTATTTCATTCAATGGTTCCTCTCATAACAATAGACTAGCCTCACCCCTTATTTCAACAAGATATCTAGATGCACACCAAAGGGTTGAGAGAGAGAGAGAGAGAGAGAGAGAGAGGGAGGTAAGAGACATGCTTATGATGATGAGTTATCACAACATGAGAACCAAGGAGATGAACTTTATGATACTCATGTCAATACAACTTATACCAACAACTTGTTTCAAAATTCAAGACCAAGCTCACCACTTAAAACATCTACCAATTACATGAGTGATAGACTCAAGAGGATTGAGCATGATAAGAAAGCATTCCAAGATGAACAAGTTCATAAGGAAGAACAAATTAGATGCCTAGAGATGGAGAAACAAAATTTGATAGAAATGGAAAGGAAATCCTTTCAAGAGGAGCAAGATAGGCTCTTGGCTCGACAACTCAATGATCCATTCAATAATATGCATGTTAGTGGTGGAAATAGTTCTCCTCCATCCACTCCTCCTAGGACTCCATGAAGTAGGAGACAT
>MU223224.1:6632717-6653084 GCA_018584345.1 Thuja plicata | reverse complement strand
TCTCACATTTTGAGTAAACATCTGAGTTCTTCTTTTTTTATCTTTCTGCTTCTACTTTGTATCAGGTTCTTGCATGCAGGTGTATTCGGGGTCTGTGGATTTGCATGTTAGCAATTCCTTCAATTATATCTAACTTAAACTCCATTTTCAATCTTTGTATTTTACCATGACTGCGTATATTACAAGTTTTGAAGGGCCACCCCACTTCCAAGATGAAGAATGTTAATTGATGCGATTGTAGACTTTGAAGTGTGACTACTAGCATTTGTATTGCTCAAAAATCCACACGATCAAAGTAGAATATATTTAGGATATTTAATGATTTTGTTTAATTAATAAGGGCATCCTATATTTTATAACCAAATAGAATAAATAACTTTGCTACAAATAGCCACCAACAATCACATAATAATAGTGATCTGGGTGTATCTTTCCTTCTAACTTGGTTATTAGGTGGAGATCATAATGTCATGGAATATTTGCAGTAGATGATGTCGCCTAGATTTATGTACTTTTCAAGACAATGACATACAAATTGTAGTGAGACATAGGATGGACAAAATAAGAAAGAATGTGAGAATAAACCACTCTTCCAACCACACTTTCGACTAATATAGCGATTCCTCTGGGGTCTATAATTTTTTCCAGGTAGTTTCCATTTGAGATTCGTGTTCTTCTTCTTTTGAGCACTTAGCATCCCTGCAGAAGGCAAAGAGGTAGACAACTTTGAGATGTTGATGAAGATGACGATGACATAGAGGAAGTACCCGAACTAAAATAAATGATAACACGTGTCAAATTTTTTGTCTATTATAGTGGCATAAAAACTGAATCTCCTAATAGTGTTCCATCAACACTAGGGCCAACAATGAACAAATTAATTATGTCATGCATTATCACATCTTCCACTTGGAAATGCAAGTTCAGATAAATGCTTCAAATGTCATGAATTTAGGTAGACACCTCATGAAACCCAAAAAAATTGATCCATATGTTGTTTTCATCCAAGGATAGACTAATACTCATCTTAAGTTTGTAATTTATTATTAGTATAATATCAATACTCAACCTCACACAGTCTTAGTGTTTTTCCTTTTGCATTTGCAACAAATCAATTCTATTTGAATTGTAAGTTTCTGTAATACTTGATGTCCTATTTTGTGTACCTTCTCATTAATATTTACATCATACACTTTGGTCACAATATATAACATAACAAAATCTAAGCCTTATTTTGAATATCTGGCATTTTTCCTTGACATATGTACAACACCACTTACTATTGAATTGTCAACTGCCATAAGAGTGTGGATACTCTCTTTATTTGGGAAGTTTTGAAAATTGTTGCTCGCCCAACTGTTGCCTCGGTCTAATAATTTACAACTATATAATTTACAAAATTGTTCGACTACAATTGGTTGATTTTATTTTATTATAGATTTATGTTGTCCCTCAATGCATAATTAACTGACTAGTACTTGCATTAATGGGTCATATCTTTAAAAAGGATCCACATTCAACATTAGTGATATTTCATTGACACCAACCAAGGGAATTTTTATAATTTGTCAAGTGTGTTGCATTAATAATGATCCCTGCCAGGTCTTGTCATAAAAAAATCATTTCTTTAATGCTTTATGACCTATGTCAGCCCTCGGTTCCCCAACCTCATTGTAATTTTGATTTCCTATTCTTATTCTCTATTACCATTAGGTGGATGATACCACTGTATTATTGGCATTCTTCACACAATGAAAGCTACTGCTAATAAATCAACGGTGACCACAAAACTATGGCATTTGCCTATCCGCAATTGTTTGCACAATTTGGGCTCTCCACAATATTAAACTGCTGCTAGTTATGATTTTAGCTGCGTTCATTCTATGAATGTCCCTCACCATTTTATATTTATCATTGATAGATGACATTGATGATACCATTTTTTATTATTGACATTCTCTCTGTGGGTCGTATAATCCCTCTATTAGGTTAACAAAGATGCTACGATTTTATTGTTTGCCTTAATGGTCAACATCAAAGAGAACTATTCTTGATAAATAAAAAATGACCACAAAGATCTTGTATCCACTATTAGCAGTCGTGCACAAATAATAATTAAGAATGGAAGGAATCGGAAAGAATATAAGAATTGTTGGAATAGTGCTTCTGAAATTGAATACAACCAATCACTATTATTTGTATTGTAATCTTTCTATGCCTAATTATGACATCGATTATTATAATCATGACATATTTTTAACATAATGTCCATGTTATGACTTTGTTGTCATCACTATAATGATCATATTTTTGTTGTAATATTCTACTTTGTTGTCCCTTGAATTTTAATTTCAGACACGCTTTGTGCCAATTTTACTATATTGAGACACAAACTTAGCTAAGTCGGGGAAACCTAATTATCCATTTGTGAATTTTGATTATTATAAGTTTTCTCAAACGTGCAATGCAACGATCTAAATTACTTATATGAGTTTTACTGAATGCTCGAATTTGGATTTATTTAGCATTCATCTATTTAAAATGGTCTGTATGAATGCCCGACAACTCTTCAAAGAAAATGATTAAATAATTGTGATAATTATCCACAATACTTTATTATTTTCCTTAATGCTTAGGATCAAAGACACACATGTACTCTTGATAAATCAACTTGCATTAAATAGCTCTTGCATCTACCTATCAGCAGTCCTCCACACATTTTGGGCTTTCCAAGGTATTGCACTATTGCTGGTTAGCATTTGGGCTGCAACCATTCTATGAATGTTTGCATAGACAGTGACTAAGAATGGAAGGAATTGGAAAGAATATGACAATTATTTGCATAGTGCTTCTCAAATTGAATGCAAACCACTATTGGTTCCTTATGACTCATATTTGTATGTAATTTTCTTGTGTCTAATTATGACATCAACTAATATAACCATCACATATTTTTACATATTATCCATTTTATGACTGTTGATGTTCTCACTATAATGATAAAGTTAGATATAAAACAATTTCCCTTCTGATTCATAGTCGGTTATTCCCCACAATCCATTTCCCCCCAAAACGGTGGATTTCAAAGAGTTTCCACTTTGTATAAAAATCACCAACCATGTCGCACATAAACAAATATTTATGAGTTCCAAGTTGGATATCGACAATGACCTCATTGATCGCTATTGATATTGATTGGACACGCCACTCGTCATGTACTCACCTAATTGTACAATTTTTTATGTGTGTTTTAGATATTCGTGACTTTCAAGATATCTATGCAATTAAAGTTCAATAACTATACCTGTTGTCAATTAGGATTGTGCCTATAGCAAGATGATAGATCTACCTATCCTGTTGGAACATGGAAACAATCTCAATGGTGGGAAGAGTGCTTGATATTGAATCTTCGGGACTACAAGGTCGGTTCCTTATTGAAATTAACTGTAAAACTTGATGATTTTTTATGGGAACAAGGTCAAAATGATTGCTTATAAAATTGAAATACTAATAACTAATGGGTGATGCACCAATGAATTCCAATCTGACATGCAACAATATATCTCACAAAAATTATCTCCTAAAGACACAAATTTCTCACAAACCAATTAGATAAGACATGCAATAACAATTCTTATGACAAGACTCTATACTTGATGCTTTAAAAAGGAAAACCAACATTTTTCTCAATTTCCAACATACAATTGAGAGACACAATCATAGACCTGCATGCAAACTATCCAAATCTTGCATCAAATAATGTAAAGAGCTTGGAGAATTAAAGGAATTAATTACAACACTTCACCAAAATACTCACAATCAACACTTTAACACAACAAAAATTGGGAAGGAAACTTGTAATCTCTGCTTAATAACAATAAAAATCTCTGCTACAAATCATGAAAAACTATGTCTAATACAATAATGCCCAAATTTTGCAATGTGCAAAAAAGGAGCAAAAGGAATGAACCCCTTCTAAAAAACAAAAAAATTGGCCTTATAGGAAAGCCAAGCACCAACTCAAAAGAAAGCACAAGGTGAACCCAACATAAACTAATGTCAAACTGAAGAAGGGATAAAGAAGAACTGAGGATCTCACTTCAATCTCCTCCAAATCATGCAAAAATTATGGGCTAGATGCAATTCAAACCCCAGAAAGATGGTACTGCATGTAGATTAAGCTACAACGCGACTGCTAAATAACCGATGTGGGCCTCTGAATTGAAGTCGACCTGCAACTAATTGTATTGAAACCAGACCTCTAACCCACATGTCTTTAAAGTATCATGCACAACGAAGGGCGAAACTCAATAGATTTTCTTGTAAACCCTTAAAACCCTCCTCGTGCATGTGTAAAAATAATAATCTGCCACCCTTATTTTTTCCACTTTCATTATAGTTGACCAACCTTTTGTGGACTGCCACATGACAGTATGTGATTTGTATTGCCTTCCTTCCCTTCCATTTCCGATGATCACTTTGCTCTTTCACTTTGGCTCTTTCAGAAATCACACTACCGTGCTTATATTTCTGAAGCCTTTATCTTTAGCACTTTGCACTTCGGAAGTCGCACCTCTATTTCTAACGACCTTTACTTTTCCCTTGGCTCTTTCAAAAATCACACCTCTGACCTTTCATTTCTAAATATCTTTATATTTAAGCACTTTGCACTTTGGGATTTCAGAAGTCGTTTGCCTTCCCTTCCATTCCCGAAGCCCTTTATCTTTGTCCTTCGCACTTTAGGATTTTGGAAATTGTTTGCCTTCCCTTCCATTCCTGATGACTTAGACTCTAGCGCTTTGCTCTTTTCCCTTCTCTCTTTTGGAAATCTCACTACCACACTTCTATTTTCGAAGCCCTTAGACTTTTCAATGCTCTGTACCCTTTCAAAAATTGTACCTCGAAGCCTCTATTCCCAAAGCCCTTATCTTTACACTTCTCTTTGCCCTTTCTAAAATCACACCTCCAAGCCTCTATTCCTGAAGCCCTAAACTCTTTGTCCTTTGCTCTTTCAGAAATTACACCTCCGTGCTTATATTTATGACAACCTTTACTTAAGCACTTAAAATGAACATCCTTGACAATGGGCCCCACTAACATAAAATTCATTCAGCCCTGCACATTGACCATTCCATGATAGTCGAGGGTGCGAATAGCTTGCCAAAAGGTACATGCCTTTTTGACACTTGTTACTTGTGTGTTGGTATATAAAAGTGCATGCCTTTTTGACAGCTTGCCAAAAGGCACATTACCTGACTTGGCCAATGCGGGATATATCTCTTAAGGGAAAAATAGGAAAAAACAAAGGAAAACTGCTCACTTGATGAATTTTTCTCTAAATTGTTGGCTCTTCCATGGTTGACGATACTTCTGAAACTGCACAAGTGTTGGCTCCTCAATGACTCAATGCTTAAACTTTTGTTGATCTACATCTATAATGTAGGTCAAAAAGCTTCATGCCTTCAAAGCATGTCCCTTCAAACCAAATGGTCTTCATACCTGTATCTACACATGACACCAAATCATTAATACTAAAACAACTATTTTAGCATGCCTCTTCTGCTCTTCTACTCATGTTATTTATGCGGCTGAAAATGCTTGCATGGCAGTCATTTTGTAGCTTATCCATGACTTGTGTGGATCATTTATTCTCTGTACTTTTTCCAAATGTAATTGCAAACATAAGTAATGTTTTCATTTTTCAATCCACTAAATAAGTCTTCCAATTCTGCCTTTTAATTTTAGTATAGATCTCTCATGTATATTGACCTTGTTTGGCAAACAATGAACGTTTAATTGAAACCGCAATGTACACCTTAGCTTGTCAGAACAATCAACTCTACCTATTTTGAGTTGTAGGAGAAAAATAGGTAACAATTTTGGCGACCTCTCAGGGGTGTTTTCCTGCTAAATAATATTAGACTAGTTTCCCTTTTTGCAATCTATTTGGCATACAGTCACTTTGGAATTGAAACTTTAGAATAACTGAGCCCTCCAAAAACAAAACTGAAACTAAACACCTGCAAAAATTGAAAAGTAATTGGGAATACCATTGCTCTATGGGATGGATTATTGTTTATTTATGTATCATTGATATCAAAAAGGTTCTCCTTATTACTCCTAGCACACTGAAAGAATCCATCTGCAAACTACCTGAAAGCAAACTATCTATATGCCAACACACTTATTTTTTATTTAACAAACCTCAAAAGCAATGCTTGAGGTGAATCCCATTGATTGGGTTTGGTAATTCATCTCCTTCAAGGGTAGAAATATGGAAAGCATTATGTGGCTTGCAAGATGTTATAATAAATGAACCAACCCACGTTGCATCAAACTTTGTATGTTTCCCAGGTCTACTCTTTAGCTTATCCCACTTCAAAATAATATCTCCTTGCTGAAAGATTCTAGGGGATGCCTTTTTATCAAATGTTCTCTTCATTTAAGATTGACGATTCTTGATCTTAGTCAAAGCATTCCTCCTAGTCTCTTATAGTTTAATTAATTGATCCAACATCACCGCCATTGGCTCTTCATCAGCCATGTTTAACTGATTTATCAAATCAAGTGCTCAGAATTCAACTAAAATTGGCAACCTTGCTTCTTTCTCGTAAACCAAAACATAAGGGGATGTACCTATTGATTTCTTAGGAGTTATCCTATCATCCCACAGTGTTGATTTGAGCTTTGTATGCCAGGCCCTCTGATTCTCTTCCATTGAACACTTTATTATACGAATCAAATTCTTGTTTATTGATTCAACCTATCCATTACCTTATGGGTAATAATTTGATGAAGTATTCAAGAAAACACTATTTTTAACCGCCCATTCAAATATTCTAGTTCCTGTGAATGCTAAAGCATAATCTGAGATAATTGAATCTGGAACGCCAAATCTACAAATGAGATCTTCATAAAATTTCAAAATAATACTCTCATTTGCTTCCTTTAGAGCAACTGCCTTGGTCCATTTGGCGAATTAATCTATAGCAGCCAATACCCACTTATGACCAACACTTTAGGGCAGGTTTATAACCCCAATGAAGTCTAATCCCCACTTCATAAATGGTTGTTCCACTTGAATTGGCTGTAAAGGCAGCACTACTAGCCTTTCTTTTCCTGCAAATACTGTACATTCTCTAAATTTTCTAACCCAAGAAAATAAATATTTAAAAAAATTGGGACAATAATAACCAGCTTTCACCACCTTTAAAGTTGTAGCTCTTGGTGAGAAGTGGCCTATAGCTGGCCCGTGGTGAAACTCATGCAAAATTTTGTCAATTTGATATGATTTAATGCATCTAAATAACACACCATGGAAATCCCTCCTAAAAAGCATTCCATCTAATAAAACACAAGGAATATACTGTAATATATAATACCTTCTTTTGGATCTGTCTAAACCTTAAGGACATTGAACAATAAGTAAGAAATTGGTCATGTCACTTACCCAATCAGATTTTGAATTTGGAACATCAAATTCTTCTTGATCTTGGAGAGCCAGAACATCCTTTTCTTCTGCATTTTCAGTGCTGCCCCCATTTGTAGCCATATGTTCACACAAACCTTTGCCTCGAACTAACTTTGTTACTTTTATATTAATACCATATTCCATCACTTTTGTTACCCAACATGCCCTTCTAGTATTTAAATCTTTATTCAACAAAAAATCCTTTACAGAAGGATGAGCGATCAACAAATTGATTATGTTATTAGAAAGCATGTGTCTAAATTTGTTCAAACTTCTTATAATACCTAGCACATGTTTCTCAATAAATGAATATTTTAACTCATATTATTTCAAGGCTTGGTTAAAAAATGCTAATGGTTGTTATGTTCCTTGATCATTTTGCTACACCAACATGGCAGGAATATTATCTATGTTCCCATAAGTATATAAAGTGATCTCTTTTGCAAAATTTGGATATAATAATATTGGGGCAGTAGCTAAAGATTGCTTGATCAATTCAAAACTCCTTTTGCCATCTTTTGTCCAATAGAATGTAACATTTTTCTTAAGCATGACAGTTAAAGGCATTAACAATTCAAAGATATCTGGAATGAATCTTCTGATAAAATTTATCCTTCCTAAGAAACTTTGAAGCCCCTTCTTATGGGTTGGTAATGGTAAAGAAAGAATTGCACTCACACGTTCTAGATCTATGGTAATTCCCTCTTTTGACACAATGAAACCAAGCAATTTTCCTTTGTGAACAATAAACACACATTTCTTGGGATTCAATGAAATGCCATATTCTCTGCATCTCTCACATATTTGTTTTAAATGCATTAAATGATCTCTTGGATTCTTTGAAAAAACTAAATAAACCAGTACTATCTTATACATCAAACCTTTAAATACCATGTCCATGGCCTTTTGAAATGTATCACCAGCATTGGAAAACCCAAATGACATCATTTTATAAGTCATTGTTCCCCATTTGGTTGTAAATGTTGTCTTATATCTATCCTCCTCCTTTACAAGTATTTGATTGTAGCCTGAAAAACCATGCAATAAGGGAAACCTCTCTGAACCTGAAACAACTTGTAAAATCTGCTCCATAGAAGGCAAAGGATGCCTACCTTTTAGTGATGCTCTATTTAAATCACACAAATCTACACAAAGTCTGATTTCTCCATTATTTTTCCTAACTGACACAAGATTGGACACCCATGAGGTGTGTTTGATAGGAAAAATAATGTTACTCTCAATCAATTTGTTTAACTCTTTTACCATAAGAGGTTCAAGCCTTGGATTAATCAGTCTTTGTTTTTGTCTTACTGGTTTTGCATTTGGTTCCAGCTCAATAGTATGTTGGGCTATG
This sequence comes from Thuja plicata, assembly GCA_018584345.1. NCBI lineage: Eukaryota > Viridiplantae > Streptophyta > Pinopsida > Cupressales > Cupressaceae > Thuja > Thuja plicata. The sequence continues at coordinate 6,644,259 of MU223224.1, read as the reverse complement.
CTCGGATCAAACCCTTTCAAATCAGAATACTCCCAAGAAAATATATCACTAAATTCTTGACAAAATAAAATAGAAGCGTGTCTTTCCTCTAAGGTACATGCATTGCCTAATTTTAGCATCTTACCCTGGAGAATTCCAATACCTTCATAGTGGTTTTCCTTAATCTGCAAGTTGGCCTTTTCTTTTCTAACCTGATCATTAGTATTTAAAATCGGTTCCAAGGTCAGTAGACCCTTGGGATGCTTGTTGGTTTGTAACTGAATGATCTAATCTTTGTACTAATCTCTTAGCCTTTGTTGATTTGTGTTGGAAAACTCAGCTTCTTCTCTTAAGAAATTGACTATCTGCTAGTCTGAATAAAAAACTCGCCATTTTTTAGCATTATTTGGCATAGAGGATCTCTCAATTACCTTGACATAGTGTTGTCTAGTAGTTTTTCAGATCTTAGTTGGTATGTCAAGTTGTGCAGCAATAGTTGCCAAATGATCAACATGTTTATTGCTTCTCCTTAGAATGGACAATAAGTTAAAATCTTGAAATTCTTCAATTAGGTCTCATACTTTATGCTTGTAGCACTTTAGAAGTTCATTCTCAGTAGTATGGATGCATCTAACTTGATTTACAATAAGCTCATGATCCCCAAAAACTTGTAAACAACAAATACCTCTTTTCTGGGCCCACTGAAGACCATGAACTAATACCTCATACTCCATTGCATTATTTATACAATTGAATGTAAATCTGAAAGCTGAATAGTACTTGTCATTCGAAGGTGAAATTAACACACAACAACCTCCTGCACCAACCTTACTATGCAAACCATCAAAAAATAACTTCCAAACACTATTTACTCATTATTTTTTATTGATCTGTACTTTTCATGATATTAGGGATAAAACTTACAGATTCATGAATAAGATAGTTACCCAACCTAACCTCTATTGGCTGTTCTATTTGAGTTTCATTATGATTTTCCACTACCCAATCATCTAAAAGTATATATGGGATACATTCTACTTGTGTTTTAGGCTAAATATCAACATGAACATCTTCATAATCAAATAAAATAGTAGTAGATGCATTGACAATACTTGTGTTATAAGGTTCAATGCAATCTTTTGTAATTGGCTTTGATGGAACAATGACCTTAGTCCCATACCTGGTTTTAAATAGCATGTGCGACCAATATGATGACAAATACCCTCCTATCTTGGTTGTAAAGTCCCATGATAGGCATATGGAAATATGGAGGTATAATAATCACATATATATTGAGGAAATGAAAAATCAGGGCAAGCATGTAAAGTCAGGTTTAGATTTTTTATGACCTCAATGGTATTGATGGAAGTCTCATCTAATTGCACTAGCCCCTTCTCCATTGGCTCAAACTATAATCCCAATTTGTCTACAATTTGTTTGGACATTACAAAACTACTAGCACTTGAATCAATCATGCGTTTGTGTACTAGGTACTCTCCTATAATCAGAGAAATATAGAAGGGGGTCATTTAATTAGATTGGGTTGCTACTCAATGCTTTTGGTTTTGTTATCAACCTTAGATGATTGCTAGTCTAGTACCTCATTTGATAATGAAAAAGACTGCAATGCCTCATGCGACATGTCTCGTTGCCCGGGAAGAGCCAAGACATCCCACATAGACACATTTACATGTCTTCTCCTCAATTGTTCAACAATATTGAAATTACTAGTACTAACCTTTTGTTGTATTTTTGGTATAGAAACAACCTTTGATCCTTATACTTGCTGATATGAGGATTTTGCTTGATCCTTTGGTTCTGCCTAAAGTGTTTGTGCATTGGAAGGTCCCGTTTGACCTTGGACACTTGAAACTCGCTGATTTTTCCCTTTATTTGCTTGTTGTCCATCATTAGTAGCCTTTTCTTTGGACCTTGTATTAGCTGCTATAGGTACCTAAGTCTGATTTTGTGCATAATTAGCTTCAATATGTTTATTTTCCTCACAATTCATCAGAGTAGTGTCAAGTTTACCTTGCTGATTATGGATACCTTTTTTATGATTGCCATCTTGATGTGTATCTTGCTGAGATACCTCATTTTGTAAGGCTGGTACATGACTCATGGCAACCTTGAGGCAACTTATCCAAGAATGAGGTTGATTACAAGAAAAACAATTTTCTACTTCTTGTGCAACATTATTTTGATGTATAACTACAAGCTCCCTTGAATTTCTTAGAATCATAGGATTATAAGGTTGACTTTCCTTTTGATTGTAATTCCTTGTTTGACCCTGATTTCCAGCTTGATAACTAGGCCTATTATGTTGATAAGGTGCTTGGCTTGGCCTGCTTGCCTGACTTTGTTGTCTCCCCAAGCTTGTAATCTTATTGCCATATGTCTGTAATGTCCTTTGCATGCTTTCATTTTGTTCTTTGAGATCCTTAAACTTATGAAAAGGAACTATTGTAGCATCCTGTTCAGTTGCAATTTGAGGATTATATGCTGGAAATGTGGGGACAACAACCACTACTGGTGGTAAAACATGCGTAGTTGGCTAAATTTCTACAAAAAAGGGCATAGGAGGCTTAGGAGCAATCATGCATGACTGAATCAAACTATTTTATGACCTAATTGCAATATCAAATGCTACTGGTAATGTATTACCCCCCATGGACTAAATCAACACTAAAATATTATGATTTAGTGCCTTCAGGTAAATAATAAAATCATACTTGTTAGAGGGTTTTACTAGAGCTAGAATTCTGTTCCAGGTCTTTTAGAAGCGATGATTGAAATCTAACATTTGCTCATGTATAAAATATCTAAGATGCAACTGATAATAATGGTTGTACAACAACTGATACCGCTTGACTTACTGCAGAAAAATGGCTTACAACTAATGGTAAAACTACACTTTCTTCTAGTAAGAATGGATTTTCTCCTGGAAATTCAGAATCAGAACTGCTAAGTATTGTGGAATTGCTAGGAAGAGATAAATCCTTAGGTAGTTGATCACTTGGATTCTCAAAACTTGCCAAAAGAGGATTTTCAAAGACTGCAACTGTAGGATCATAATTGGAAGGGGATGGTCTTTCTTGATCTTGTGTTGTTCTTCCACCTCTTCTTGCTGGACTACATCCTCTTCTTGCTAGTTAGAGTTCTTGATAATTAAATTTCTCCCTGTTAGACCTAGTTTGCACCTTTCTCGTAAGTTTCAAACAATGGATCTACTAAAAATAGACATATAGAGTCGCCAGGTGTTGAAATTGCCACTTTTGATGGTTAAAACACTGTTGTTCACACTAAGACAACAAGAAAATATAAAGCTCTAGAGAACTGAGAAGCAGTTCATGTCCCACCAGGTGTGCAAAAAATTGTTGTTAATTAGGATTGCGCCTACAACGAGATGATGGATCTAGCCATCCTATTGGAACATGGAAACAATCTCAATGGTGGGAAGAATGCTTGAGATTGAATCTCTGGGATTTCAAGGTCAGTTCCTTATTGATATTCACTATAAAACTTGATGATTTTTGATGGGAAAAGAGTCAAAATGGTTGCTTGTAAAATTGAAATACTAATAACTAATGGGTGATGCACCAATGAATACCAATCTGACATGCAACAATAAATCTCACAAAGATTATCTCCTAAAGACTCACAAATTGCTCACAAACCAATTAGATAAGACATATAATAACAATTCTTATGACAAGAATCTATACTTGATGCTTTGAAAAGGAAAACCAATAATTTTCTCAATTTCCATCATACAATTGAGAGACACAATCATAGACCTGCATGTAAACTATCCAAATCTCACATCAAATAATGAAAAGAGCTTGGCAAATTAAAGGAATTAATCACAACACTTCACCAAAATACTCATAATCAACACTTTGACACAACAAAAATTAGGAAGGAAACCTGTAATCTCTGCTACAAATCATGAAAAACTTTGTCCAATACAATAATGCCCAAATTTTGCAATGTGCAAAAACAAGAAAAAAAGAATGAACCCCTTCTAAAGAACAAAAAACTTGTCCTTATAGGAAATCCAAGCACTAACTCCAAAGCAAGCACAAGGTGAACCCAACATGAACTGATGTCAAACTGAAGAAGGGATGAAGAAGAACTAGGATCTCACTGCAATCTCCTGCAAATCATGCAAAAACTATGGGCCAGAAGCAGTTCAAACCCCAGAAAGATGGTACAACATATAGATTAAGCTGCAATGTGACTGCTGAATAACTGATGTGGGCCTTTGAACTGAAGTTGAGTTGCAACTTACTGTACTTAAACTAGGCCTTTAACCCACATGTCTTTAAAGAATCATACAAAATGAAGGCTAAAACTCAATAGATCTGCTTGTAAACCCTTAAAACCCTCCTAATTCATGTGTACAAAAAATAAACTGACACCCTTATTTTTGCCACGTTCATTATAGTTGACCAACCTTTTATGGACTACCACATGGCAATATTTGATTTGCCCCGTGACACCCATCTATCATTAACGAACTACTTTGGCCCTGCTTTGGGATTTTGGAAATCGCCTTCCTTCCCTTCCATTCCCAATGATCACTTTGCTCTTTTACTTTGGCTCTTTCAAAAATCACACTACCATGCTTCTATTTCCAAAGCCTTTATCTTTAGAACTTCGCACCTCGGAAATCGCACCTATATGCCTCTATTTTTGACAACCTTTACTTTTCCCTTGGCTCTTTCAGAAATCGCACCTCTGAACTTCCATTTCTAAAGATCTTTAGATTTAAACACTTTGCACTTTGGGATTTCAAAAATTGTCTGCCTTCCCTTCCATTCTCAAAGCCCTTTATCTTTGTCCTTCGCACTTTGAGATTTCAAAAATCATTTGCCTTCCTATCCATTCCTGATGACTTAGACTTTAGCACTTCGCTCTTTGCTCTTCTCTTTCATAAATCACACTACCATGCTTCTATTTTTGAAGCCCTTAGACTTTACACTACTCTGCACCCTTTCAGAAATCACACCTCCAAGCCTCTATTCCCAAAGCCCTTATCTTTACATTGCTCTTCGCCCTTTTGAAAATCACACCTCCAAGCCTGTATTCCCGAAGCCCTAGACTCTTTGTCCTTTTCTCTTTTAGAAATCACACCTCCATGCTTCTATTTATGATGACCTTTACTTAAGCACTTAAAATGAACATCCTTGACCGCGAGCCCCACCAACGTCACCTTCATTTAGCCCTGCATGTTGACCGTTCCATGATCACCAAGCGTGCGAATCATTTGCCAAATGGTGCATGCCTTTTTGGCACTTGCTACTTGTGTGTTGGTATATAAAAGTGCATTGTAATTACCCCACTTGGCCAATGTGGGATATATCTCTTAAGGTGAAAATAGGAAAAACAAAGGAAAATTGCTCACTTGATGAAGTTTTCTCTGAATCGTTGGATTTTCCATGGTTGATGACACTTCTGAAACTGCACAAGTGCTGGCTCCTCGATGACTCAACGCTTAAACTTTTTTTGATCTGCATCTATAAGATAGGTCAGAAAGTTTCATGCCTTGAAAGCACATCCCTTCAAACCCAATGGTCTTCATACCTATATTCGCACATGACACCAAATCATTAATAATAAACAACTATTTTAGCATGCCCCTTTTGCTCTTCTGCTCAAGGTATTTATGCAGCTAAAAATGCATGCAAGACAGTCATTTTATAGCTTATCCACGTCTTGTGTGGATCATTTATGCTCTGTACTTCTTCCGAATGTAATTACAAACATAAGTAATGTTTTCATTTTGCAATCCACTGAATAAATCTTCCAATTCCATCTCTTACTTTCAGTATAGCTCTTTCACTTATATTGACCTTATTTGGCAAACAATCAACATTTAATTGAAATCACAATGTACACCTGAGCTTGTCAGAACAATAAGCTTTACCTATTTTGAGTTGTAGGAGAAAAATAGGCAACAATAACATTTCTACCCATCCGTTTTATTTAATCACGACTTCAAGTCTCCTATAAATAGTAAGCAAACATGTCAAGAATCAATTATTCATTGTATTGTTCCCACTTTTCTACTTTGCTATGGTGATGCCATCTATTATTCATGAAACTAATTATAGATCCGAGGAGAAAATAATTATGGTAATAAATAAGATGGACGAAATTGGAAAGAATGACAACGATGTCAACTCAATTGGCGAGGCTCCCAAAGAATGCACCATCAACATCAGGTTGTAGAATTCGCCACCACAAGAATGAGGTATAATCACTAAGGAAAACCAACATGCATTGATTATCATTTTTGTCTGGTCTTCTACTTTTTTAGATCATTGCTCATTGTACTGAAGCTGGAGTTGGAACACTGTGCACCCTTGCATTGTAATTCCGATTTCCTATTCTTCTTCTTTGTTACCATTAGAAGGATGATGCCATTGTATTATCGAGATGATACCATTTTACTCTTCATCTTAATCCTTGGATCAAATAGAGGCAGGTACTCTTAATAAATCAACTTGGATTGAAGAACTCTGATATCCAACTATCAGCAACGTGGATACAATTTGAGGTCTACAAGATATTAAACTGATGTTGCCTATGCTTTCAGCTGCAACCATTCTATGAATGTCCCTCACCATGTCATATTTATCATTGAATGCACAAGCACTGTGTTTTTAGTTTGTATTCTTCTGTTTACATTGTAGCGTTAAATCTAAAATAGGAACAAAATGTTAGATGTTAGACAAAATCACATTGTAATATTATTTGTACAATTTCTACTGCGTATAAAAATGTCCGACTGATTAGCAATTCCAAAACCTCTCAATGTCAAAGAGCGACAACTATTTTCCAATTTGAACTTGTAGTTGGGTCTCAACATTGTTTCCGAAAATGCATCAAGTGCAACAAGTCATCCAACCAACCAATTAAAAAACTTTTAGTCCCCAACCACACATTAAGTCCGACAACCCATCAAACCAACCAATTAAAAACACTTTTGTAAGATTTAAGCATCAATTAAGCTCGACAACTCATCCAACTAACCAATTCAATTATTTTATTAACTATACAAAACCCATTAAAAATATCAATCCTATTTGCTATTTGTTGCCCACCCACAAGTGTGCAACTTCTAGTTTTAACTATATTAAAAATAGACTTTTAAAAAATATTGAAAAATAATTTAAAAAAGAGATTAAGTAATAAAATCTATTAGTAGAAAGGCTATCTACTATGTAAGGCGGCATGTACACTTTTCTTTATATGCATGATTTCCTTTCTAATTTAAGAGAATAATCATAAGTTTAATAATTGGCCCATCCTCATTCACATTATAGTGAAATTTTGACGCTATTAAATTATTCATATTGTGCATGAAAATTAAAATATTCCCAAAATTTGATTACATACACGACACTAAACTGTGCACAGTAAGGTTTTTATCAGTTGAACAAAATTAATGACTCCAGGTTTCACAGACGAGGGATTAATTTTTGTTTGGGTTTGTTGGGCGGTTGTGAGTTTTCTTTTTTGTCTTGGTACTACTAATCAAAGCTATAATCAAATTTCTTCGGATAAAAATCAAAGAAATTTTTTATCGGATACCAGACGAGGAAACATCTAATCCATCCATGGATAAGGAAAAACAGAATTCATCATTTCTCTGATAAAAGTGAGGTTTTTATTGCAACAGTTGATGTGCAAGCAGAAAAGATTTTAAGGGTGGGTGAAATATGCTGCAGTGGATTCACATGCAGCCTTTGACATTATCCAGGTGAATTTCAGACTCCTAAAACAATACAAACAGATATCGTCTCACACAAAATAAACACAGTACTGTAGTTATTCAAGAAGTAATCTGCATGAAAACTTACAGATTTATTTATTTATGTTTTATCAGCGTGGAGTCCAGGACATTTTTTTTCGGAGGAACAGTACCTCATGGAGGTTTTCATAGAAGAAGTCCTCGAACAAGAAGAAAACAGCAAATGGGCTGCAAAGTGCTTGCTTCTAGTATAGGTAAATTTTTATGTGTAGTTTAATAACTAGTATGGCAGGGCTGGATGAATAGTGTATTGTTCTTCTGTTATTATATTCTGACTGGGTTTGGACAGCCTGTTTGAATTCTATACATTTAGCAACCTGATGCGCTGCCCACTGGTAATATCTGGTATGTCCGCCAGAAATGCATTAGTCTCGAGCTTGTCTAAGGGTATGTCTTGTCTACTGTTTTGGGTAAGTAAAGATTATTTGATTGTGTTAATGTCAGTATCCATTGGAATGCTGAAGTGGACTATCCCCATGTCTTCACGCATAAGAATGCTGAAGTCGATTTTCTTAGTGTCATCATCCATTGGAATGCTGAAGTGATTTGAGTCATGTAAGTAACATTTACCAATTTGAGCTTTCATCCTCAAAGCCTATTTAGGAATATGTCCAGTAGTACATTGCACTGATTCTGATAGATTATACGTTTTAAAAAAAACCCATCTAATAATTTCTCTATCATCACGGAATGGCCTCTGGTTGAATAGGTTGATTGTTTCAAGGTTGGTATGCAGCGGGATGCTAAGTGAGTTGGGGTTATGTAAGTGAGATCATACACGTGAAATTCGCCAAGTGTGCCAAGTGGCAAAGTGCTTATAACATGAAAGGCCATCGTTTTGTTTATTGAGTATCTATTGCATAGCATTGGGATTCTGAAGTGGGTAGGTTCATGGGAGTGCATCTGCCTTTGCTTATAAGCCCACTGACTCATTTATATAGTTACATTGTATAGCTTCTGGTTGAGTAGGTCAGTTGTCTTCAGTTCAATATGCATTCAGATTGCTGAAGTTGGTTGAGTCATGTGAGTGGTTCTTACTGATCTGTGCTTACAAACTGAAATCAGAAATACCATTGGGTGTTATGTAACTTTGTATATAAAATTTCATTTCTTGTCTCTTGTTGAATATGTTTATCTTATTAAAGATGGAATATTGAAGTGGGATGAGTAACATCTAGCAATTGCTACTTCTAACATGAAGGCCTATCGTGTCAATTGTTTAGTGTGCATTGCATAGCCACTGGTTCAGCAGATTGATTGTCCTTAGGTCAAAGGATGTTTATTAACCAGCGTTTAATGTGAAAGCCAGTGAGTCATTTGTCTGGTATGTGTTGCATGGCATTAGCATGAAGGAGAGTGTCATAACTAATAATCCATTTTTTTCCAAGGCCATTTAAAAAAAGGAAAAAAAAATGTTTTAGGTGTACCACCCAATAACAGTTGCATTATTCTTGTTTAGCAGAAACAATTTAATTATAGAACACAGTCGTCAACAATTACCTTCAATCATAACATGCACTTACTTACAAGTTCATAATATTTAATTAATTAATAGCATACAAACCTTTATTTATATACCAAGGAGCCTTCTTCCAAATGAGATCCCCTTGGCATTGTTGATCTTGTGAACAGATATAACATAAGTAAGTCTTCTTCTTGCAGACATATAATTTCCACAGTCCATAATGTTAGCATGCATTTTGATTGTGTGAATTTTTTTCCTCAAATAGTCAAATCCAAAAGCAATGCATGCATACCAAGTCTATTTCTTGTTAACTGAGATAAGCTTGAAAACTACTTGCTCAAAAGATCTGAGATAAAGCATTATGCTAGCTGACTCACCCCTAAATCCTTGAACAGGTTGTGTGACGTGGTTCTGTCCTGGTAGTCCTCCAAAAACCAATAAGAAGCAGGATTAAGTTTCCTTGAGGGCACTTATATGCACTTTAAAATATCCAAGGGCATGAACAAAGTCTATAGTCACAACTCGAAAGGTCCCTTTAGGGTAGAACCCCCATGAGGAGACTAATGGTGAGGGTCCCAGCTCCAACTGACCTCTTAAAATTTAAGAAATGCCCCTTAAATATTGGAATTGGTCCAAAACTCATAAAAATACCTGTCTGAGATGACTAGAACCAAACCTCATCAGTATATACTTTAGCAATCATCCCCCACCTACTGAGAACTGAGAAGTATAGAAATGGGCTCATTGGTTGGTGAAAAGGGGACATTACGAAATCCAAACAACACGACATTCCAATTATTCAAGATCCTGGGCTCTTCAACAGGCATAGACTATACCTACATACTGCTAAATTTGCAATCATTGTTACAAGCAAACTTAATATGCAACCTTTAACACAGTTCTATCTCAACAGGACATTTCTTTGAATATTATAGTATAGTTCTCATCAATATTTAAGTATTACCAACATGGCATTATCTCATATACCAACAAACATTTAGAGAAGTAATAGTCAACAAGAAAGAGGGTTAAACCCAGAGATATCCATGAGAGGCCAAGATTCTTCCTTAACCTTTCAGTCAGAAACTGAGATTTGATGACATGGTCAATTGCAGTTATGATAGTGGATAGGAACAGATATGAGAACATTGTTCTTATTCAAGATCTCTGCCACAGCCTACTTAACATAAGAACAGGTCTTTTCCCACCACAATGAAAGGACTATCATAATGCATATTTTTGTATATTGTTAATGTTGTATCACCAAGATGGTCCAATATGCAATCTCCAATTTAGATACATGATACAAGATTAAAATAGGTGAAACAACAGCGTGAAACAGAAAACCTGACTCTAACTGGATCACAAGGATGAAACAAGAGCGACAGTTTTCCAAAGCATCTCTAACCCCTTCTGTCAACATGCACAATCGAGTTACAGGTAAAATTCCTCCTAAGTAAGAAAGCTTCACATACAATCTTTACAGAGACATTGATAGGATAAAAACTATGTTCAATTCTCATTCCTTCTCAAGGCAGTCTTGGCAACACTGAGCTAGGCACCCTGAGTTAAGTGATGTAATCAAAACACTAAGAATCCAACTGATCTCTCTGTGTAATTGTAATCAGATTGGATATAGATTATACCATTTCGAACAGCAAGATTAAAAACATAAAATATTGATTTTTTAATATTCAATGCATACATCCAAATTGAATATACATTGCAATCAGATGGCTTATAAATCCTTGTTTTCCTATACCAACTACCACAACTACTTACAGGAAAGTAACTCCCAAAAACTAACTTATTTTTTTTATAATTTATTAAGCCAATAATCTAACTATTGATGTAATAAAACCAACACTTCCACAACAAGAAAGAAACTATTTATAAAACATACCTGTCATAAGGTGACAATAGCGGTCCATGGCTAACCATGGTTTTAGTCGACAGCTACTGTTGACAAAACCAATGCCAATAGAGAAATATTTTTCCTACCACAGAGATATGAACATAACTAATCTAAGTAACGGGCACGCTCAAAACCTGAATGTGGCTTACAAAGAACCAACAATCCACCTACTGCATCAACAGTGCACATAGGTAAATATTGACACATTCCCCACAACCACCATTCACAAAAGGTAGCTTGTAATGACCCTGCTCAAATCTGACCTCAAAATGCTGATTGGAGGCTCAAGGAATTTCATCAAACAACTCACATGCAAGGGTCATATGACTGATATAACATTTCAGTTTGCTACAATGACTCTCTT
>MU223224.1:6567018-6631363 GCA_018584345.1 Thuja plicata | reverse complement strand
CTTCTAGAAGGAATATTATAATATTATTTTATTATTTTAATATTGCACTTTATAATTATAAAATATAACCCAACTCCTAAAGTGCAATATAACATTATAACATAAAATAAGGTTTCCAAAATTAGAACATCCATGGTGATAATAGGAAAACCTTCATATGACCAAGAAATGAGCCAACCAAGCAACTGGGTAACTGCCTCACGGTCCTCTTATCAAGTCCCATCAGCCTACAAGGATCAGGAATAGGCTAATTCCTTTGAACTCCATTGCTCACGAAAAAGGGGACATTACATAGCTAAGGCCCATTACTACATCTCAGGTAATGGTAATCTCAACAGTATCATCAGGGGTCAATTGAAAACCATTTAGTCATATAAACAGTTAGGATTCCCAATATCTATCAAACATCACTATTCCATAGTGAAGAACTAGGGTTTGAGCGAACACAATTGTAAACAAATATTCATAATACAGTCTGGGTTTCATGCAAAACCCAATATAACAAGCATACAGATTTAGTAGGATTTGAATACAAATCAAGTGTCACTACTTAGAGAATGACTAGGATATTAGTAATATTCCTGATGAGTTTAAGCTCAAAGAAGACATGGTCGCAAGGAATCCCAAAGAAAGCCTAAGTTGGCGATCTGGGTATAGGTGTGTGAATGGGAACCAGAGCCTAGTACGGCAAATTTTTCTTCCTTGGGTATGGGTAGGGGATATATATATATCCCACACACACAAATACATACATATATCTATTTGTTTATATATATATATATGTGTGTGTGTGTGTGTGTGTGTGTATGTGTATATAATATATGTATTAAAAAACTTAAAAGTCATATGGAATAAAATAATGATGCTGATAATTGCCAATTATTTTTTTTGAATACTCCATAATTTGTAAAAATGAAAATACTCATAAATTCATAATTCAATGATTTGTCAAATGTCAATACACAATTCAAATTACAATCAATATTTAATAATAGTCATATTGCTCTTCATCAATAAAATCAAAGTCTTAACATTTGGTTCAATTTCACTTGAATGGCAATGAGTTACAATGCCACTTCCACTAACCATCTACTCTACAAGCTACCTGTTCGAAGCTTGCGAGCGAGTCACTATCAGCAGGGGGATTGGTGAATCAGAGAATCTGAGCCGGCCTTTTCTAGCATGAAATCACCTTTCATTTCTACTAAGTATAGGTAGGACATCCATCTGAATTTGATGCGACAAATCTTTATGACACGTGACATTTTCATAATTTTATCACTTAAGGATGAAATTATGTGTGCAGGCATTTTTATTTGGGGCAGCCTTTTTATCTTCCTGGGTTTGGCCCAGGTTCACCTAGGGTCCCTTTATGATCGACTCACAAGGAACCCAGGGTGCTCAGGAAGTACGCTGGGTGAACCCAATGAGAAACTGGTAAAGGATCAAAACTAGAACTACACCCACACGGTGCGGGGGTGCTTTAGAAGAACCTAGTAACATAGAAGAAAGCAAAAACACAGAAAGGTAGGGTCCTCACTCAACCCAAAAGATAGTAATGTACAGATGGTAACTTGGGTTTTCAACCGATTATATTGTGGCACAATATAATCAAGGTTTCATGAAAACTACAATAAAGAACAAGATATTCAAATCTTTTTTCAACAGATTCAAACCCAGAAAGCAAGAAACCGCAACACTATTCTTTGCCACACGAGCTCCTATATTTACATTCAGAACTCTTTAGGGTTGAAATTAAACCTTCACTTTATGCATATAGAGAAAATTACTCAAATGAATCCAGAATACCACTTACAAAATAAGGAGAAATGATGGAACCATCTCAGATCAAGCATTAAGCTCCCCTGAGTTTTCCACACCAACCAGATTTTGACTCAATCTTCACAACTATTTTGCTTTCGCTTTGTCAATAGTCATCAACCAACACCCATAAAATTTCAAGGATGCCATACTTTACCTAGTAGAGAAACACATGCATTGGATGCATGCCTTACTCTCTTTCCTAACCATCATCTGTAGACATTAGTATATACGTCTACTTAAAAGACGCTGAGAGATATTAATATGATATAATCAATTTTACAATTTTAAATTCATTGCCTTTTTATTTACAGAATTATTAATAAATTAAATAATAATAATTAAACTAAGTAATATATGGTATTAAATATTTAAAAGTCTTACATTAATTATATAATGTATGATATACTTTAAATTTTTTTAAATTATTTAAGTCTATATTTTTACAAAAACACTATATTTCTACGTTACCTTGAGTTTTCGGGAAGGGGAAGGGGGATGTATTTCAAGGATGGGGATGGAGGGAGCCAATTTTTGGGGATGGCTAGGGATGACTATTAAAAAAGGAAACATTTAAAAATATTGAAAATTTCAAATATTCATATGATAGCATTGATCAGGCAATCATCATATACATTATAGAACCTTAACACATAATATTAGAGTTCAATTGATATTTCCATTTCATAGAAAGTGACATTGTGCAAATATATAATCTAAAAATTACATCAAATTGCCCAAAGACTGCAAGTTTCAACTACAAAACGACAGAAATATTGAAACATGCAGCTGTCCCTAATCAGCATCTCCAAACACTACATCAAAATCGGAGTCCGAGTCACTGCCACTATGAGAGGTCATCTCATTCTAATCCAATGGAAGTGGAACCCCAACAATACATCATGTCCCTCCTCATTGTCAACATGTGTAGTCTGTTTGGGATCAATCTCAACGTGCAATTGGAGTTTGATGATACTTGGGAGTCTATCAGTCTTGGAGTTGCAAGGCACTATGCACAATTACCAACTTCTGTGGTAGTCTAGAGGTAAGCCTATTCCTCTTGACAGATTGGGCGTAGGTATTTGTAGACGAATTCCTCTCCGTAGCAGAGAAACTAGCAACGTGCGAAAGGAGTTGAGTGGCAAGCATCCTCAACTCTAGTGCATCCTTTCCATGCCATGTCCACCATCCAATGGGGTCCGTTTAAGCTAATGTAGCTCTCTCCATCCTCGCCTTTGGTCTTCTGAATGTTGGGCCATAAAGATTCACAAGATCTAGCCAATCTGTGTTCTAAGTTTTCTAGACTCCTTTGTATACATTTTTGCAAGGGCTTTTTTGATGCCTTCTTTTACCTCTTCATCATCAGATGGAGGCACCCTCCCAGGTCTAGCTGCATACCATTTGGGATTTAGAGAATTGGCTGTCATAGAATTGGCTGTTCATAGTGTTCCATTGCCACATCACAATGGGCCTAATGTGCTTTTCATAAAATCCCAAATTGTGGTCCCTGCTATTAATTGCATGCTTCTATTGTCCAAGCATGCTATTGAAAGTCTCATAATTTCTCCAAGGCTAGGAGAGTTTGTATCAACATATCTTATAACCTGCACGATAGGTGAGATGATAGAGAAAATATATCTGGAAAGAATGAAAATAATTTAGTAAATTTACAAGTTAGAAACTTAGAAATTTAGAAGCAATAAAAACAATAATTATCAGCAATGTATTATTTAATAATAAAATCAGAAATCTAATACTAAAATCAGCAATGCATTAAAATTTAAAAAAGAACAATCTCTTACCTCAATGTGGACCACCAATATCATTGAGGATTTCTTGTTTGATCCTGTTTCCTTTAGCTGTGTTTGCCTTTGGCTATCTAATCCATTTCGAATTAACTACCATTGATTGTAGAGGCTCCTGCACTTCACTCAGTCTCTCCAACAAAATAAAGTAGCTAGCATATCTGGTGTGCATAGGCTTGAGAAATTCTTTCGTTGAAAAAGTCCTGAACAAGCAAGTGATGTGTGATGATTGCTGGGGACGTTTCCGACCAGGAACGGCCCCCTTTTGGCTGGAGACATGTCCCTGAGCAATGTAGCTATATTTATACACTAATTATAAATTTAATGTGTAAATGGCTATCAAATTTATGTCAAGAGGTTTTGGTGAACACTCTCACCCCATTTTAATGTACCACTTGCTGCATTTGTTGTTAGACCTCTTGGCACTGCTTGAAAATTTGCTGGGTGTTGCCATGGTTGGCAACATAGCTTTCTTCAACTTCAATAATGAAAAATCATTGAACTAAAACTGTTGAGTTTTGCCCCTCCATCGGTAGTAGCCAGTTTCCCCCTTTCAAGGAGCTAGAAAGGCTTTATTGAATATCCATTATCTCATGTTGCATGGATCTTGCAGTTCATTGGTGCTCGGATATAGAAAGATCCAAGAGAGATGACCTTTGGGGATCAGGGACCAAGTTTCATTTAGAAATATTTTAAATTTTGTCTTAGCAACTAAACAAGCTTCAATTAAGCAACATGACACATGCAAGATAGGACCCTTAGCACATTAACCTAAGGTGAGACACAGTCACAAAGAATGTTAATATTTTTCAGATTATCATAAGGAATGTACAATCTATAGAGATCTATCAAAACTAAGCACAGGTTGAAATAAAGTAATCATGAAGAGGAATAGATAATACCCGGAAATGATGCCTTCATTTATGTTTAGGATGAGTGAAGTTGCCCACCTAGGGCTTATCCACAGTACTCAGATCTGTCCAAGACAAATGCTCAGATCTGCACTCTTGAAACCAAGATCTGAATCCTCAGATCTGCTATTGTTTGCCTGGTATGTATGCCAGAACAAGTCGCACCAATGTGCTGAAGATGATACACGATCTGCAACTTTAGCCGAATCTACCTTGAATGAGTTCGCATTCGGACCCTTATAATGCTGTTCGAATTCACTTATGAATTCGTATTATGTTCGAAGTCATGCTTTAAGATAGGTGAATCTGCCCAGATTTCGCACCTTATTAGTATGTGTAGATTGCACTTTAAGAGCAGAAATAACTTGCTCAGTGCTGATGAAGATTGTCACCAATGCTGGTGTAATTCGCTTCACTAATGTAGAATGAATTCGCTCAGCCCTGTAGGATGAATTTGCACAACCCTGAATCGATGCTGTAGATGATCTTCGTGAAAGTAGAACATCACGTTATGTTTTTGGTGTTCTCACTTTCACCAAGTTGCTCTTATATATGAGTTTATTAAGATAAACTCTTGGCCTCTCAAGTTGGCCGACTTGGGCTCATAAATAAAATAATAATAAGTGTTTTTATATTTATATTTAATTAGCATAAATCGAACCTTATATAATAATAATAAATACACCCCTTATATTTATTATCATTATTTATTAAATCGATTTAGCCATAATTAAATATAAACTATAAACAACATAATTATTATTGTTTATTTAATTGTCCAATATGTTGATCTTTGCTGTAAAAGCCAAAATCATCAACAAAGAACTCTCAAACTTCCAATGCACAATGACAGTAGGTCCTTAATACAATACATTTACATATATATCCCTGACATCACAAGCCACATGAACAACACATTGAACTGTCAAATACTGCAGGATCGAGACCAGTATCAATACTTACATTAAGATATGTAAAGAGGTAACATCATCAAGTTCCCTGCAGACAAAAAGTTAAGTCAGATGCCAACTCATCCAAGCTCAAGATTCCTGTCCATGCTCCTGCTCAGCTGCAACCACAGGGTGGCATTGGCAGTCCCAGTTGTGCTATAAGCATGATCATATATACAATCAGTTACATCAATAACTGTATCATACTATCAACAGCTATGATATCTAAGCATCATGTTATCTGAATAACACGTATATCCAAACAATGATACCATCATAGCAAATAGCATTAAAATGTTCACATAACATCATAATGATCAAATCAACCAAGTCCAACAAGATACAACAAACTTGTCTCTGTCCTGCAGAGAGGGATGTCACTGTGAGTAGGGCCATATAAGTGGCATTTATCAAACAGTTCTATGAAATGGCATTTACCAACTGGAGCTTATTTGCTTATATGTCTGGTATGTATTACATAGCCTCTGTTTGTCCTAAGGCTGCTACACACATTGGGATGCTGAAGTGGGTTGAGTTATGCTGGTGATGCTTAAGAACAAGTGCTTGTAACATGCAAGTCCACGCACCCATTGATTCATATGGTATGCAATGTACAGCCTTTGATTGAAACAGTTAATGCTTGAAACGGTTAATGCAACTGACTGAGGAAGATTGACGCTTGTGTTGCCTTGAAGAGCTTGCAAAGTTGCACGCCCATAGCAACAAACCAAACAGTTCTTATAATGTAAAAAACGCATTGGTTTACTTGGCTAGGATGCATTTTGGCCTCTTGTTGAACAGACTTGATGTGTCTGACCAAGGTAGATTATTTTCTGTTGCTTTGAAGATCTTGAGCTTTCCATATTCCTTCATTTGGCAATTACCAACCAGTGGTTATAACCCCTTTAGTAATTAGTCTAGTATGCATTGCATAGCCTCTGTATGAATTGGCTGTTACACTTGGTCAAGGGAGATTGATCTTTGGTTTCCTTGAATAATTTGAGCTGACAATGATTTTTCCTTTGCATGAATTCTCAGATCCATTATTGGTGAAAGCAGCAAAAGGTGAGGTTGTGGAAAGACCTCCGGCATGGATGATGCGTCAGGCAGGAAGGTATATGGCTGCTTACAGAAAGGTTGCAGAGAAACATCCATCTTTCCGTGAGAGGTCAGAGACAACTGATCTGATTGTGGAAATCTCTTTGCAGCCCTGGAGAGCATTCCGTCCTGATGGTGTAATCATTTTTTCGGATATACTTACCCCCTTGCCAGCATTTGGCATACAATTTGACATTGAAGACATGAAGGGTCCTGTAATACATACTCCTATCCAGACAGAGGAAGGGCTAAAAGCATTGCATCCTATTGATCTTGAAAAACTCCAGTTTGTTGGGGAGTCTCTCAGCATTTTGCGTAATGAGGTAATTCACCTACCAAACCAAAGGACTAATCTGAATGCTGATAGTTAGTTGATTTGGCATAAATAATAAACATATGATAATTCTTATGAGTTTGATGATCTGCTGTTGAATTGTCTTCTCTCGCTAGATCCTACATCAAGCATGTAGATTTTATGAGGGAAAATTGATAAACAACATGTAAGGAGTATTTTATCTTTTGGAGTGATATAGGCATATTTAAAATCAACTTTGTCATTGCAGCTGCCTCCCATGTTTAAATTTGAATAATTCAATGAAATAGACACAACCTTCTTAGATATGAGCTTTTGCCAAGTAGTGTACTTTCCCTTGGAGAGGTAAGGAGCTCTTTTTATTCTTCCAAGTAACCATGACTATATTTGCAGTCTTATAGACAATTAAAGGTCATACGGAATGTGTGGAAAACCAAATAGTGGATCTAAGATTTTTTGAGAAATTGCTGTGAATAAAAAATTGGGCTGCTACCAAGCTGTTGATGATCGTTTGCATTAATTCCAACCCCTCAAAGGCAATTTCTTTTCAAAAAGAGTATTAGCACTGAGGAAATTAAGGTAAATTTGTTTTTATTGTGTGGCAACACTATTAACTTTTAAGTGCTTTTTAATTTTTGTGTTATTGGAGGCACTTTTGTTAGAACATAACTTTCTCAAGGGTTATACCCTTATGACATTTATATATTGTTTTAATACAAGGTTATAAAACTATATGTATGTATGCATGCATGCATATATGTATGTATGTATATGTTTTAATAAGCATATCCCATTAAAATAATTGTAGCTTAATAACTACTAAATTATTGATTATTTGTAAATGATAGCTTTAAATAGGTGTGACTAATACCTCTTGAGGTATTTTGTCATTTCTTCAAGATTCTCTTTCATTGAGAATTGGCAAGAATTGGAGATTTTGCACATGATATAAAGGCTTATGGAACTAAGGACAAGTGATATCCCCAACTTCTATCTATATCTTTATATAGACAATTTTGAAAGTGTTTTATCTATTAAATTGATGCTTTATGTGATTTTTTGATTTTCCCAAAAGAGTATTTCCCATGTATATATTATGTAATGCGATAAATTTGTGTATCTTGCAATTTCATTTTATGTATTTTATATTATTTTGCAATGATTAGTAACCTAAGATCTTAATTTCTAACAAACTCTAATATGATTGATTGTCAAATTTGGTCCACATAGAGCAGTCTAACATTGTAAGAGCAACAAATATTAAGTGGATGACTGGTGGGATCTTGTTGAATATGTCCTTAGCTTCATTGAGCTCATATTGAGTATGATTATGTTATACTGACATGGATTGGCCTTGTTTGGGAGAGATATATGATAACTTTTGTTAAAATTTGTAGCTACAAGAGATATCTGTATACCTGAAATAAATCTTCTCTTGCAAGGTTGTGTGTATATGATGCTGTTGAAGAACTTCACCTCTTGTAGCGTCTCTGTTTTATGTTCGATTCTTTCATATCGCTGTTCCTCATTCCTTTGTGTCATACCGTTATGGAAATAAAATATATTCATCCTTAGTTTATGAATCAGTTCCTTTCAGTACTCGAGATCATTTATGTGGCTCGGGATATTTGTTTTGGTATTATTGCCATTGCCATTGATTCATGTATAATGGGAAGATGGAACGGTTCGTGTCTTCACAGCTGTCTGGTTATGGCTTTCGGCAATTTTCCTTTCTTTGTCTACCTTCATATCGTATCCACTGTTGTTCTTATTTGACGTGGCTGTTGCATTTTCTTTTGTTTGGAACCAATCATCATTGTGGAGGTTTCTGTCATTGTTGACGGTGATTAAAAGACATGTGGCATCGAAAGATTGTGAAACGACATTTTTGTTATTACTGCCGTCGGTTCATCTTTTCGATGATGCAAGAGGAAAAGACTTTAGTTTTCGTGGTCTTTTGATATTCCTGTGCTTGAGCAGATTCTGTAGTTTATGATATGGTTTTGGAATGCGGGGAAGACTGGCAATTTCGGTTTTGAGGAGTGAGAATTATCATTCAAGTTGGTTCTGCAGACATTTATCATTGAGATTATTCTCTGTAATTATCGTATGAATTTTCTTGGTGTGTATTGCATCAGTGGTTGTAATAAGGATTCTATGTGTGATTGTTAAGTTTTAACATTCTCAGAGAAGAAGTCATTTTCTAGTCAAGCTTGTGGGCTTTGTATGCAGACTACGTGATCATTCAATAAAGAATAAATTTTGGAGTGTGGCTGGGTTTTTCTGCTCAGGTTGGAGGGTTTTCCCAGGATAAAATTCTTGTGTTTTAAGATTTCTGCTAGTTGTTTCAATGCATTTCTGGTTCTAAAACTTAACATAGTATTAGAGCGGGTCTAAGGAAAAGATCTAGAACCAGATTTTTTTCTAGTATCAAAATTTTCTTTTCATCTCTTCTAGATTGTTTCCCCTCAGTTTTCCACAATGGTGAATGGACTCAAAGCTGAAGGCAGACTGGATGGTGCATCCAATTTTACTTTATGGAAATTCAGAGTCCTCATTGCTCTAGAAGAAAATGATCTTCTAAACTATGTGAAGTTTGATGTGGCTGAGCCAACCGACGATACTGAGAAAGCTCAATGGAGGAAAAATAACATTATGGCAAGCAAGATTATTATTGACTCTATAAAGGATCATCTTGTGCCTATTATTTCCAAGTTGAATTCAGCTAAAGAAATGTTTGAGACTCTTAAAAGCATGTATGAACTCAACAATAACAACAAAGCTCTGGCCTTGAGACGTCAACTCCTTCGTATTAAAATGGCTAGAGGAGAATCAATTATCTCCTTCATGAAGATTACAAAATTGAAAGATCAACTCAATGCCATTGGAGATTTGAAGATAAAGATCTGGTTATGTTTGCCATGAATGGTCTCCCTCATTCTTGGGAGTCTTTTATTCAAGGCATTAGTGGAAGAGATGAGTTACCCAAGTTTGATCGTCTGAGAGCTGATTGTATTCAAGAGAAATGTAGATTAGAAGCAAGAGGAAATGAACGGAAATCTCATCATGAAGAAGATCATGTCCTTGCCGCTCAAACGTCTAAAAGGAAAGGAAGAAAGGGAAATTTCAAGAGGATTAGAGATAGAAATTCAGATTTAGCCCCTGATCTGAAGAAGAAGGATCTCTCTAGAATCCAATGCTTCAGATGTGACAAGTATGGTCACTTTGCACGTGATTGTTTATCAAGGCCAAAACATCAAGCTATTGCTGCAAATGTTGATGTTGCTTCACCCCATAGAGATCTAGTGAAAACTCAGAGGGATTTTTATTTATCTCAGCCCTTTCAAGCAATATTCCAACTGATTGTAATACTTGGTTAATTGATAGTGGTGCTTCACGTCATATTACAGGATACCAAGATCATCTTTCTAATTTGGTAGAAAAAGATACTCATTTGCAAGTTATTATTGGTGATGATGCTTGTTATTCTGTGAAAGGTGCCGAAACTACTTCTTTTCACCTAGATTCAGGCATTCCTCTTCATTTGAGTGATGTATTGTTTGTTCCTAGAATCAAGAGAAATCTGATTTCAATTTCAGCATTGGCAGATAAAGGGTATCAAGTTGCATTTGCTGAAGGCAAGGTACTTGCATGGAAGAAAAACACTAGCATTAAGACAACTCGTGAAATTGGTGTTCGTCAAGAGAGTCTATATAGACTTTTTGCTCGTCCTATTCAAGCCTTAGCTCATGATTCCATGAGTACAAGTGAGTTGTGGCATAGAAGATTTGCTCATTTAATTTTCAAAACTCTTTCCTCCATGGAGAAGATGGTTGTTGGTCTTCCAAAGCTCAATCAAGAACATGATGGTATTTGCAAAGGTTGTGCTCTAGGTAAGAATGTTAAAAATCCTTTTCACAATAGTGAAAGTAGAGCAAAAGAAATTTTAGAGTTGATTCATTTTGATTTATGTGGACCTATGTCTGTTGCATCTTTAAGTGGTTTTTGGTACTATGTGACTTTTATTGATGACTTTTCTCGTAAGACCTAGATTTATTTCTTGAAATCTAAGGAGTTTGATGAAGTGTTGACTAGATTTAAAGAATTCAAAGCTCAAGTTGAGAATATGTCTGAAAAGAGGATCAAAGTTTTAAGATTTGACAATGGGGGGGAATATACTTTTGGTGCCTTTCAAAATTTCTGTATTGAAGCAGGGTTTAAGAGGGAGTTTTGTGTCCCATACAACCCGTAACAAAACGGAGTTGCAAAAAAAAGAACATATCTATTGTTGAGGCAGCTAAAGCCACGATTCATGATCAAAATCTACAAACCTTTCTTTGGGTAGAAGCTTGCAGAACAACTGTTTATGTTTAGAATTGAAGTCCACATCAAATTTTGGATAATGTGACTCCTGAAGAGGCATTCTCAGGTATCAAACCAGAAGTTAGTCATTTCAGAATTTTTGGGTGTCCTGTTTACATTCATGTGCCTAAAGATAAAAGGTCTAAGTTAGAGCCTTCAAGCAAGAAAGGAATTTTTGTTGGTTACAATGAGTCTTCTAAAGCCTACATGATCTACATTCCAGGACAAAAATATATTGAAATCAGCAGAGATGTTTCATTTGAAGATGTAGTATTCAAAAGATCTAAAGGGACTCCCATGGAAATTGATAGAGAAGATAAAGAGACTTCTCAAGATATGGATATTGCTGCCCTTGATTCCACTTTTGAGATTTAGAGAGAGACTCCTGAATTAGAAGAACCTATTGATCCAGTTGATCCCATAGAACCTACCAATTGTCCAGGTAATGTTTCATTAGACAGGAAGAGACCGTTGTAGGCTAGACACACTATGCAAGAGGCTAAAAAATATGCAGCTCCTCGTGGCATTTTCAGAGAAAGTAAGAGACCACATATTTTTTGAGGTTATGTTGCGTTAATGAGTCACATTATTGAATCTGAACCTTCGAGTTTTGAGGAGGCTTCAAATCAGCAAGTATGGAGAGATGCTATGACTGAAGAATATCAATCTATCATAAAAAATGATGTTTGGGATGTTGTTCCTAGGCCTAAAAAAAATCAGTTGTATCTTCTAAATGGCTGTTCAAAATTAAGCATGCAACTGATGGGAGTATTGAAAAATATAAAGCAAGGTTTGTGACAAGAGGTTTCTCTCAAAAGGAAGGTATAGATTATGAGGAGACATTTGCTCCTATAGCTTGGTATACTTCTATTAGAACTATCATTGCTATTGCAACAGTTAAAGGATGGAAATTACATCAAATGGATGTAAAGTTGACATTTCTTAATGGTGTGATTGAAGAAGAGGTGTTTATTGAGTAGCCAGATGGCTTTGTGATTCATGGAAAAGAATCTCATGTATGCAGATTGAAAAAGGCCTTGTATGGCCTTAAGCAAGCACCACGTGCTTGGTATGAGAGGATTGATCATTACTTATTGAGATTGGGATTCTCCAAAAATGATGCAAATTCAAATCTTTACTTCAAGGTAATTGATGATAATGCTTTAATCTTAGTCCTTTATGTTGATGATTTGTTTCTTACTGGAGCAGATAATCTCATTATCAAATGTAAGCAAGAGTTAGCTTCTGAATTTGAGATGAAAGATCTCAGTCTTATGTATTACTTTCTAGGATTAGAAGTGTGGCAAAGGCCTAATGAGATTATTCCGCGTCAAGGGAAATAATCTATTGACATTTTGCAGAAATTCGGTATGCTGGATTGCAAGTCTATGTCAACTCCTATGGAAGCAAATCTGAAAAAGTGACATGAGTGTGCAACCAGTTCAGATTTAGTAGATTCCACTATGTGTAGACAATTGATTGTATCATTGATGTATCTAGTTAATACTAGACCTGATATTTGTTATGCTGTTAACACTCTCAGTCAGTTCATGTGTGAGTCTAGACAGATTCATTTTGTTGCAGCAAAGCATATATTGAGATATTTGCGTGGTACAGTGGGATATGGTTTGAAATATACTTGTGAAGATCTGAAATTGCAAGACTTTTTTGATTCTATTTGGGCCGGGTCTGTGCCTTACAGGAAGAGTACTTCTGGTTGTTGTTTCAGCTTAGGTTCAACTATGATTTCTTGGTGCAACAAGAAATAGTCATGTGTGGCTCAAAGTACAATAGAAGTTGAATATGTTGCAGCTCGAGAAGCAGTGTGACTTCGAAAGCTTCTTGTAGGACTATTTGGGCAGACTTTGGAACCAAGTGGTTCATTGTGATAACCAAAGCTGTGTGAAGCTTTCGATTAATCCTGTATTTCATGGTAGAACCAAACATGTGGAGATCAAATATCATTATTTAAAAGATATGGCTCAAAGGAAATCAGTCCCACTCAAGTACATTTGTAGTGATGAGCAGACGACTGACATTCTCATCAAGCCACTTCCCAGAGTGAAGTTTTCATATTTTCGAGATAAGCTTGGTATTGTGGAGAATGATGCTCTTGCTGTGAGAGTCTTAGCTTCATTGGTTCTTGCTATGTGTTTGTAATGCATTTTTCTCTGAGACGGAGAAATTTGAGGTGAAAGCCCTTGTAATGCATTTTCTTTGAGACATAAATTTGAGGTGAAAGCCCTTGTAATGCATTTTTCTCTGAGATGGAGAAATTTGAGGTGAAAGCCCTTGTTGCTCTTTTCACTCATGGGAGTAGCCATAGTGGATGTCATGTTGAGAGACTCCATGACAACATCATGTTGAGTGACTCCGTGATGTGAGCTTGTGATTATTTCACACATGGGAGTAGCCATGGTGAACATCATGTTGAGTGACTCCATGATGTTATCACGTTGAGAGAATCCGTGATAAAGTTTTTGGTTTTCTCACAATTGGGTGTAGCCATTGTGACTATCATGTTGAGAGACTCCATGACATGAGAATCTGAAATGATATCTCCTTTGCTAAGAGGGAGTGTTAAAGTTGGTAGCTATAGGAGATATTTGTATATCTGAAATAATTCTTCTCTTGCAAGGTTGTGTGTATATGATGCCGTTGAAGAACTTCACCTCTTGTAGCGTCTCTATTTAATGTTCTATTCTTTCATATCGCTTTTCCTCATTCCTTTGTGTCATACCGTTATGGAAATAAAATCTATTCATCCTCAGTTTATGAATCATTTCCTTTCGGTACTCGAGATCATTTATGTGGCTCGGGATATTTGTTTTGGTATTTCCATTGATTCGTGTATAATGAGAAGATGGAACGGTTTGGGTCGTCACAACTTTTTGATTATGCCTTTCGACAATTTTCCTATCTTTCGTCTACCTTCATATTGTATCCATTATTGTTCTTATTTGACGTGGCTGTTGTGGTTTTTATATATGGAACCAATCATCATTGTGGAGGTTCCTGTTATTGTTGACGGTGATTAAAAGACGTGGCATTGAAAGATTGTAAAACGACATTTTTGTTATTATTGCCGTTGGTTCTTGTTTTTGATGATGGAAGAGGAAAAGACTTCAGTTTTCGTGGTCTTTTGATAATCCTGTGCTTGAGCGGATTCTGTAGTTTATGAAACGGTTCTGGAATGTGGTGAAGACTTGCAATTTCAATTTTGAGGAGTGAGAATTATCATTCAAGTTGGTTCTGCAAACATTTATCATTGAGATTATTCTCTGTAATTATCATGTGTGAATTTTCTTGATGTGTATTGCATCAGTGATTGTAATAAGTATTCTATGTGTGATTGTTAAGTGTTAACAATCTCAGAGAATAAGTCATTTTCTAGTCAAGCTTGTGGGCTTTGTATGCAGACTACGTGATCATTCAATAAAGAATAAATTTTGCAGTGTGGCTGGGTTTTTCCCCTCAGGTTGGAGGGTTTTCCAGGATAAAATTGTTGGAATTGGTTTCTGATGTTGTTGTTGGCATTCATGTTTTGTCACTGATGTCAACATATGTTTCTATGGAGGGAGATTAGACTGGTTATTACTGTTGCTTGATGACTGACAGAAGTGTACGGGTACTATACTGTTGATCCAGAGCGAGCGAAGATGGTGATATGTATAGGGATATGTTGTGATCTTATGTTTAAAGTCGCATGGCTTAATATTGTATATTAGATGAGTTACAAATGTTTTAGTGAAGACTGGGTACTAGACAGTGACAATGATCTTTGACAGAGTTAGTCTCTGTGTTTTGAGAATAACTTACGTGTGACATGGATTCAGGTTATGCGAGCTTAAGGTATGGTAGAAGACATGTTAAGGAAGGTTGTTTATGTTTCGCGGGTCGTAGGACTCTTGGTGATGTCAGCTGTGGCGTGTGTTCTGGAGGAGACCTATTTGGGGTCGACTTCAGATATGAAGCGTGTATTATGGATTGCGAGCGTGGATTACGAATCTTATATTATATTTGATGGATTATATTTGATGTTTACTTGTTATAGGTACCATGTGTATCTTAGCAAGAGGTTATGTAATCATTTGTACATTGGGTAGCCTAATTGGCCGACCTAATTGATTATTGTAATAGGGTATATAGGAGAGCTTTTCTAGTTGGAAAGTGTGTGAAGAGTGAGCGAAGTGGAAATGTATTTGTGGAAGCTGTGAGCTTGTGTTTGCTGGATGTAAAGTAGAGGTTGTGATTATGTTACTTCATTGGAACTGACCAAGCAAAGACAGTTGCTATCAGACAATTCACTGGACTGTATATCTCATATACATTTGTATTTCAGCCAGTAAGTCCTGAGGGTGGATTTAACCTTCTTTAGGCAGTGTGCCTGGGCAGTGAGCCCACTGTTTCTCTTGACTCCTAACATGGTCTATTTTTTAACAGGGATTGTGTCCTGTAATACATCAATAAGCTCCTAACAAGGCTAAATCTTTTAACAGGGATACTATACTTTCAGTACATCATTTGTGGGTGCTAATTCCCACCGGGGTTTTACCTTAACAGGGTTTCCCCGAAAACAAAGGATTGTGTTATGGTGTTGGCATTTACTATGTTATCATTTGGTTTAAAGTTTAGATGTATAAAGTTTAATGTTTAATAATTTGTCTCACAACTGACCCCCCTCTTAGTTGTGTTGGTGGACTGATATTCCTAACAATTGGTATCAGAGCTACTGGTTCTTAGAGAGAAAGCTTAACAACTTGAGGTGATCCTGAAGATGACATTCTATATGAAGGATAGTTCGAAGTTTGATCTTGAAAACTTTGACAGTTGGAAGAACAAGATGAGAACACATTTGCTATGCTTGGGAATCGACTATTGGATGATAACAAAGAAGGATGTACACATGAAGGTTGAGGATGAACTAGATAAAGCTACTGATGAATAAAAGAAGATATTTTCATATAACATGGTCGCAAGAGAAGCACTGATTAGTGCGCTCTCTGAAGGTGAATTCACACAGGTTAAAGATTTGGATTTTTCACATAAAATTTGGTCAAGATTGGAAGCACTATATGAAGGAGATAAGTTTACTAAGAAGGCGAAGTTGCAAAACTGGAAGACAAGGATGGAAAATCTGAAAATGAGAGATGATGAGAACATTAGAGCATATGTACAAATAGTCACAAAGGTTGTTATTGGAATTAGAAACTCTGGAGGCACATACAATGAAGAAGAAGTGATCGCAAAGAATCTTAGATCTTTGACACCTGTTTACAAAACTAAAGTGCAAGCTATAGAAGAGATCATACCTTTAATGGCGAACTTTAATAGAGAGATGTTGATTGCAAAATTAACTACTTTTGAGGCTCAGAGCTGGGAGATTCATTACCTAAAGTTGAGGCAACATTCAAGGCGATTGTGCAGAAAAATAAAAAAGACTTTATCAGGAATTGCGAGCACCAGCATAAGTGACTTGAGAGAAGAGCTTGATGAATATGCTGATGATTGTGAACAGATATAGGAAGAAGAAAGAAAGTTAGATGAAATTGTGGCCCTGATCGCTAGAAGAGAAAAGAGAGGTAAGGGTAAGTTTGAAAGAAAGTTACCTCTGAAATGTTTTTCATGCAATAAGATAGGTCATTTTGCATCTAGATGTCCTACAAGGGTTCTAAAGCATAAATCTAAGTTTTATAAACCTAAGTATTCCAAGGATAAGGAATGCTACTATGCTAGTGAAGGTGTTTTTGATGATGATGCTATTGATTATGACGAGATTGGATTTATTGCTATCAAGGATGATGAACCTATTCATGATGAAAGAGCCTTAGTGTCACATGTTGAAAAGAAATCTGAATGGGTCATAGACAGTGGTTGTTCACACCATATGACTTGAGATAGAAATAAATTTGTTAAGCTAATCAAGTATGATGGTGGTGTTGTGAGATTTGGTGACAATACTCCTAAGCTTATCATTGGAGTTGGATCTATTTCTCTAGATGGAGAGACCAATACTGATAATGTGTTACTTGTTGATGGACTTGAGCATAATTTGTTGAGTGTTGGACAACTATTGGACAAAGGTTATCAACTGAAATTCATTGATGGGAAATGCTCTATCAGAAGTAAGTCAGGGGACTTGATTGCATCTGGTACTAAATTCAGAGGTAATGTATTTGAATTAATACATCCGAGGTTTCTTGTTTTGTTGCAAAGGTTGATGACAGTTAGTTATGGCATAGAAGATTTTGTCACGTGAATTTTGATAATATTGTGAAGGCAAGTATGACTAATGCAGTTAGAGACCTACCGAAGATTGTGAAACCATCTAACACCATGTGTAGAGAATGTGTAATGGGGAAACATACTAGAAGCAGTTTTAAAAGCAAATCTTACTCAGCGAAAAAGAAGTTGGATCTAGTGCATACAGATCCGTGTGGTCCTACAAGAACAAGATCTTACTATGGTGAAAGGTATTTTATACTTTTTGTTGATGACTTTTCTAGGATGATGTGGGTTACATATCTAAGAGAGAAATCTGAGGCTTTTGACAAATTCAAGAGATTCAAAGCAAAAGTTGAGAATGAATCAGGCTTAAAGATAAAATGTTTGAGATTAGATAGAGGTGGAGAGTTTACTATAGATTTGTTCAATACCTACTGCGAAGAGCATGGAATATACAGACAGACATTTGCTCCTAGGACACCACAACGGAATGGGATAACAGAGCGAAGAAACAAAACAATATTAGATGCTGCTAGAACTATGTTGCTGGAAGGAAATGTATCTCATGTTCATTGGAGAGAAGCTATTGGTATTGCTGTTTATTCTTTGAACATAATTCAAATCAGAGAAGGTACAAAAGATGAGACATGGTTTGCAAGTTGAAGAAAGCTTTGTATGGACTGAAACAAGCACCAAGAGCATGGTATGCAATATTGGACATGTATCTACTTTGTCTTGGTTTCAAAAAAGGTAATGCAGACAACAATTTGTACTTAAGAACCAATGAAGATGGAATTCTAATAGTTGAAGTTTTTGTTAATGATATCATTTTTGGAGGAAATGATGTAATGAGTAAAAGATTCTCTAAAGAAATGGAAAGTGAATTTGAGATGTCAATGATTGGTGAGATGAAATTTTTCCTTGGATTGCAAATTAATCAGAACAAGAGTGGTATTTTTATTTCTCAGACAAAGTATCTTAAAGAAATGTTGAAAAAGTTTGGAATGGAAGATTGTAAACCTTGGAACACCTATGGTTACTGGTCAGAAGCTTCCTACTACTGATGAATCTCAGAGTGTTTTCAGACAAAGTATAGATCTATGATTGGAGGCTTACAATATCTGACTCACACTAGTCAAAATATTGCTAATGCAGTTGGAATTGTGGCAAGATATCAAACAGATCCTAAAGAGACACACCTTGCTGCTGTAAAAAGAATATTTAGATATTTGAAAGGAACATTGAATTATGGCTTATGGTATAAAAAAATTTGATGATTTTGATTTACATGCTTATACTGATGCTGATTGGGCAGGAAATATTGATGATAGAAAGAGTACAAGTGGTGGTGCATTCTTTCTTGGGAAAAGATTGGTTTCTTGGTTAAGTAAAAAGCAGGATTGTATAACTCAGTCTATTGCTGAATCGGAGTATGTTGCTGCTGTTATAAATTACACACAGATTGTTTGGATGAAGCAAATGCTAAAGGACATTGGGATAACTTTTGATGAGCCAATGGTTATCCATTGTGATAACACTAGCACAGTGAATATGTCAAAGAATCCAGTAATGCATTCAAAGACTAAACATATTTCCATTAGGTATCATTTCTTGAGAGACAAAGTAGCAGAGAAGGAGATTAGATTGGAGTATATCAACACAAAGGAACAAATAGTAGATATATTTACAAAACCTTTGCCAAAGGATGCCTTGGAGTATCTCAGAGGTATGCTTGGGGTGCGAGCCCCTCCTTGCGAGAACTAAATTGATGCATGAATGTATCAGTCCAGTGGCTTTCAGAGCTATATCATTTTTTGGACTTGATGTATGGATCTACTCCTCAGGGGGAGTGATCACAAGAACATTATAGAAAACACATTTGGGTGATTTTACACCTGGTTGTTGGAGGCATGAAGATTTGAAAAAGCTACACCTTGCATAAGGAAGATGGTCTAAAGCAGTGTTATGGCACCCTTTGCCATTGTTGTCAAAGGGGGAGAGAGTCTATGAGAAAATCCCTACTGTTTTAGGGAGAGTTGTTTTGAGGATATTGAGAAGATTGTATTGAGAGAGTACTTTTGGGTTGATGGATTTTCCCATATGTTGCCATCAATGCCGAAGGGGGAGATTGTTGGAATTGGTTTCTGATGTTGTTATTGGCATTCATGTTTTGTCACTTATATCAACATATGTTTCTATGGAGGGAGATCAGACTGGTTATTACTGTTGCTTGATGACTAACATAAGTGTACGGGTATTGTACTGTTGATCCAGAGCGAGCGAAGATGGTGATATGTACAGGGATATGTTGTGATCTTATGTCTAAAGTTGCATGGCTTAAGATTGTATATTGGACGAATTACAGATGTTTTAGTGAAGACTGGGTACTGGACGGTGACAGTGATCTTTGAGAAAGTTAGTCACTGTGTTTTGAGAATAACTTATGTGCGACATGGATTCAGGTTATGCGAGCTTAAGGGATGGCAAAAGACATGTTAAGGAAGGTTGTTTATGTTTCGCGGGTCGTAGGACTCTTGGTGATGTTAGCTGTGGTGTGTGTTCTGGACGAGACCTATTTGGGGCCAACTTCAGATATGAAGCGTGTATTATGGATTGCGAGTGTGGATTACGGATCATATTATATTTGATGTTTACTTGTTATAGTTACCATGTGTATCTTAGCAAGAGGTTATGTAATCATTTGTACATTGGGGAAACCTAATTGGCCGACCTAATTGATCATTGTAATAGGGTATATAGGAGAGAGCTTTTCTTGTTGCAAAGTGTGTGTAGAATGAGAGAAGTGGAAATGTATTTGTGGAAGCTGTGAGCTTGTGTCTGCTGGATGTAAAGCAGAGGTTGTGATTATGTTACTTCATTGGAACTGACCAAGCAAAGATAGTTGCTATCAGACAGTTCACTGGATTGTATATCTCATATACATTTGTATTTCAGACAGTAAGTCCCGAGGGTGGATTTAACCTTCTTTAGGCAGTGTGCCTGGGCAGTGAGCCCACTGTTACTCTTGACTCCTAACAGGGTCTGTCCTTTAACAGAGACTGTGTACTGTAATACATCAATAAGCTCCTAACAAGGCTAAATTTTTTAACAGTGATGCTATACTTTCAGTACATCATTTGTGGGTGCTAATTCCCACCAGGGTTTTACCTTTAACAGGGTTTCCTCGACAACAAAGGATTGTGTTATGGTGTTGGCATTTACTGTGTAATCATTTGGTTTAAAGTTTTGATGTATAAAATTTAATGTTTAAAATCTTTCTCATGACTGATTCACCCCCCCCTCTCAGTTGTGTTGGTGGACTGTTATTGCTAAAAAAAATTCTTGTGTTTTTTTTGTTCTTGTGTTTTAAGATTTCTGCTAGTTATTTCAATGCATTTCTGGTTCTAAAATTTAACAACATTGACTCAATGATTGAGAGAAGATGAAGACTATCATAAATGAGAAAGAACATGATCTTGAAGAATCTTTATTCAAACAACTACAAAAATTATTGAAGAGATTGAGAAAATTACCAACTCGCTATATCTTGTGTTTGCATTAAATCCCAAATCCTCTAGTGTTGAGATCCTTCCTACGTCAACAAGAATCTGCATATAGAGGTGTAAAAGTCAGCCAAGGGTACAAGGCAACACTTTGTAGACTCGTCATTGGTCCTAACTTATGGGATGTGGCTAGGATTGAATTAATAATGATATCGATATTGATCGCCTTTGTATATGCTCGATGCATATAAGAGTTCTCCTTGCTTAGTGTAATCATGAATATCTGCTATGATATGTATGTATTTGCATGGCATCAATATTATGATCTCTAATTATTGCTAGATCATTGT
The DNA here is from genome assembly GCA_018584345.1 of Thuja plicata. NCBI lineage: Eukaryota > Viridiplantae > Streptophyta > Pinopsida > Cupressales > Cupressaceae > Thuja > Thuja plicata. The sequence goes on along the minus strand of MU223224.1, from coordinate 6,610,025 downwards.
CATATCTTTAGTATGCACCATAGTTCCATCTATATCATTTTGTCTTGACGATGATTGATATATCTATATGTGGGATGCCATGTTATGGACTTGCCAGATTATGAATTTGCTTTTTATTATGTTGATCACATTGGTTCAATGTAATCAATGGTAAAATCATGATTTACATGTTGATAAGGTTGGTGATCAACAAGATCGTCATACTCGACATCATGTGAGCTCAATATCCAGATCATATTTTGATGTCATGCTGGACAAAGATATTGTATGTGTGATATTGATGAAACCAATTATTATGGAACAACCTTATTGCCCAATATTGTCTGCTGCTTAGTAGTCAATATATCAATACTATTTGCTTGAAGTCTGCAAACCTTGATCATATCACCTGGTCTCAAACAACTTCAATACTGCATCTTATTCTTTGTGCTTTACTTGATGCTAGATAGGAAAATCATGAAGTCTTATAAATAAGATGATTTTCCTCGATAGGGCCACTATATGCAAAACTATCTACTTGCTATTTACAAATTGTCTATCTTTATTTACTAACTACTTGAAAGTGCTCACAGTCAGCCACCCCTTGATCACATAAATGTTTAATTGCTAACTTGTTATTTGGTAAAGGATGGGAACATCACACTTGATGTTGAGATTGAGTTAGCCAGGGTGCATGAGAGTGCTAGTGGCCTAGTTGTGACTTTTTTAATATGTCAGTACCTACATCATCTAATTTGGATGGTCATGATGATATTTTTGAAGACGCATATGATGTTGATACTAATCAATGATGAGTCTGACTGATTGTTGATTTTTTAAAATTTCAATATATATTATGACAATTGAGTTTGACCAATTGATTTTGTAGCATTTTTATTTTTATAGTGGTTTTGTTTAGTACATGATGTTATGTTGTTGTAGTGCCCCCTATTGCAGCAATGATCATTATCATTGTAGTGTCCACTAATGGGGCAATGTTTTTTGAAGGTAGTGGATTAAGAGAGGGAGGTAAAGGATGGTGAATTTATTGCTAACATTGATATGACAGCAATTGAGGAAGTGGGCCTTTGAAACATTGTTCAAGTCATAATGGATGAAAATAAAAATTGTAGAGTAAGTAGTTTATTCATCGAGGAGCATTACTTACACATCTTTAGCACACCTTTTTCTGTTCAGTCCCTTAGCTTTAGGCTACAAAAAGTGTAATGCCCCCTACTAGGAGGCTGCCGATTTCGCAATAATCAACACATCATCATATATTATTATGCCAAAATCATATCATTAAAACTAGAAAACAATTAGTATTCATAATACAATTGATAGTTACTACATTTAAGCCCCAATCCTTCCCTATCATCAACCCTAAGGAGGATGGGGAATTACTTGTCATAGGGTGCTTGGAAACCAATCTACAAGTAGGCTCCCTCAAGGCTTTAGGACCCCGTCCATATCCCATCTTGGGATTCACCTATCTTGTGAGGGATTACTCTGCCTCTCCCTAACAAAACCAACCTATCCTCTTAAGATGCAATAGCGAGTGATTAAGGAATGGGCTCGGAGTGTACCAACATCTCATTTATTATTAACATTACACAAAATATGCTACCTTCACAGATATAAATCCTACAGCATATATGTTAGATCATATATTGGCCTCTTGTTCCTAATAGAATTCAGATATAACATTCTTTAAATCAGTGTTTAATTCATAGACAAGTTACAACATAATTTGTCGTCACACAATGCTTGCCAGCAATCTAATACGATTTATTTCCTTTGATGAGCACCAATTATAAGGAATAATGCTGATCCTTCCGATGATTCAAATCCCTTCTTCAAATGATTGAATTCAATCTCCATATATTGTGATGTCCCCTACTAGGAGGCTGCCAATTTCTAATGTTTAACATATCACTATACATCTAAATCAAATTGAATTAAGAAATAATAAATGATTCATATTACATTTGACAGCTAACATACTAAAGCCCAATTTCTTCTCTCCTAAACATGTCAACCCTAAGAAGGATAGGGAATACTTGTCATTAGGGTGCTCAGAAACCAATCTTCAAGTAGGCTCCCTCAAGGTTTTTGGAACACATATTCATATCCATCTCGGGACTACTCCCTCAAGGTTTTAGAAATACACGCCCTTAGCCTATCTCGAGATTCACCCACCTTGTGAGGAATTACTCTAGCCGTTCCCCATAACCAACTTATTCTCAAAAGGGGCTATAGCGAGAGATTAAGGAATAGGCTATGAATATACTAACTTCAATGGATTATGAATAATTATGTAATCAATAATATAAACTAGAACTACTAAAGCTTTGAACCAAGCCCATTCTTATTTCTTCTCCAAACCTAAGGACCCTTCCTCTTCTAACACCTTTGATGCCTCTCTCCCATATATTGAGGGTATCTCCAACAAAATTTCGAAGATTCTTCAAAGAAAGGGTCTTTCTTGTACCTTCAAACCCTTTTTGCCTCTCAGACACCTTATCTCCTCTCTCAAAGATCTGATCCTCTTCTCAACCCTGGAGTCTATAAGGTGTTGTGTTCTTGTAGTAGCGCATACATTGGTGAAATGGGCCGCACCTTTAGCATTAGGATCAAGGAGCATTGTGCTGACATCAAACATGAACGCATTTCTATGTCTGCCTTGTGTGAGCACTCATCCAAAACCAAGCACCACATTTGCCTTGAAAATACTCAAATCGTTGCCAAAGAAGACAACTATTTCAAGAGGAAACTCAAAGAGGTCGTAGAAATCAATAAACACTCCACCGACCTTAATCGCGACAAGGGTTGGAATCTGAGTTACTCTTGGTACTTGTTGCTTTCCAGCCTCAAAGATTGCTCTTCGGTTCCCACTCACACCACTTGACCTTTCTTTCGCCCCCTTTCTCTCCTTGCCACCCCTTGCTTCTTTCTTTCTCTTTTACCTTTCTTGTTGTGGTCCTAGGTCCCTAAGCCATTTGTGTCATCTAGCCTCTTTCCTTTTCTCCCCTTTTTCTCCAATCCTTTCATCGTCTTTTCTTCCTCCCTTTCTCGGGTTCATCTCTTGTGCTTTTCGATTGTTCCTTTTTTCCTTTCCTTTCTTGCCCTAGTTCTTGTAATTTTGTTGGGCCTCATGTGTTTTTTTGTCTTTAATTGCTCATCTATTAGTTTTATATTCTATTACTAAGTTTTATTTATTTATTTGTCTATCCTTCTTTTTTACTTTTTCTTTGTTAGCTTCTTTCATTCTCATTATTTTCTTCTTTTTTGCTTACTCTCTTGTTTGTTTGTACACTACTAGTGTTTCCCTTTTTCGTTCTTTTTAATTTTATTTTTTCTCTTAAAGTCTTCTTTTTGTATTTTATATTTTCTTCATGCATATGTATATGTGTATGTAAACATACACATACATGCATATGTATATACATTTACATGCATATGTATATACATTTACATGCATATATATACGTATATATATATATGCGTATATACATATACATATACGTAGATGTATATGTATATGTATATAATTATGTATACGTATATGTATATGTATTTACTGTAATGTCCCCTTTTCAAATAAGGATTGAATACATAATAATATTAAAATATTATAATAATATAAATAAAGACGATATAAGATTAAATAAATTTTAATTAAAGATTTAAACTTATTATTAAAAGAAATAAGAAACCATCACAAGCCATAATCGATAACACTAATATGCTATTCATATATGGTTAAAATCTTTACTTAACCACATTAGTAATATATAATGTTATTATTAATCAATACAATATTATTGATTAATATAATTAATTAATAATATATTGATCAATATTGTTAATCAATATTAATTAATATATGATCAATATCTTACTGTGTATGGTATAAGGATTATCCAGGGGTGAAATGACAACCAGAATATCTTATGGACTCCAAACATTCACCGCAATATATTACTTCTTTGGCATGTGAACGAATACATCAAATGAAAGTGATTATGGTGCTTATTACCTTAGCAATATAAAGACAATTGTTTAAGAAATTAGAAATAACAATATATGTGTTATTAATAATTAATCACCATTATAAATATAGCACATTATAAAATATGTTGGAAAATAAATAAAAATATGATTATCATCATATAACAAATAAAAAATTAATACCATACATTATATAAATATATTTTATAATAAATAATATGTATTAAAAAAATATTATAAATTATAATTAATGTCGTATATTATAATATATATATTATAATACATATTATTATAATAATCCAAATACCCACGGCAGCCTAGCAGGTCGGCACCAAAGGATGCGACCAAGAGGGGAGGGGACGTGACTCCCCCTGCCACTCCCATACATATGCATCGACGGGGGATTTTATTAGGGGGGATAGGAGGAATGGCCTTCTTGGCATAAATCGGTGGCATGTAACCCCAGTTTGCTGACAGGAACAGCCCAGACATTACATATTTATAAGGAATAAAGACAAGGAGGTCTGAGATAAAAAGAGGAGTTTAGAAACTACTGCAACAGCCGTAAATTGTAAGTATCCACTATATATATATATATATATATATAGATATTTCTTCAGATTTATAAATAGAAATTTCAGATTAATCAGATTAATATATTATATATATATTTCTTCAGATTTATAAATGGAAATTTCAGATTAATATATATATATATATATATATATATATATATATATTTATATATATTTATTTCATCAGATTTATAAATGGAAATTTCAGATTAATCATATATATATATATTCAGATTTATCAAAAAGAACTTATATAGTATAAAGAGATGATAATTTCATTTCAGATTTATAAATGTTAATTAATAAATGGTATTGTAAAATAATCTACAGATTTCAGATCTCAACTAACAAAGTAATTTTCTTATTTATTACAATGTTGAAATTCAAGATTATTAAAGGAACTCTCAATCTTAACATTGAGAAATTGAAGGGGATTAAGACCCTACTAAGCCAGTATATATTGATGACCCACATATGCATATGTAATTAAGCCTTGGATAGGGAATGTCCCTACCAAGAAGAGGAACAGGTCATTTATTGACCAACCTAAGAGCCTTGGATAGGGAATGTCCCTACCAAGAAGAGGAATGGGTCATTTATTGACCAGCCTAAAAGCCTTGGACAAAGGACGCTCTTCCAAGAAGAGGAATGGACCCAATAATGGTCAACCTATAAGCCCTGAGTGATGCGCTCCAGAGGTCGATGGCAAGATCGGTCCAAAGGATTATAGAAGATCCTAATTAAGTTCATGAGCCCGACTTGATAGACTTCGCTCAGGAAGTCCCTAAGGATGCGCTCCAGAGGACGATGACAAGATTTAATTAGAGGAACAAAGGGTCCTCATTAAGGTTATGAGCCCGACCTGGTAGACTTTCTTTTGGAAGGGTTAGTAATGGGGTAGATAACTAGTTAATTAGCTTTCTTTGTATATATTTATCTTCAAATTGTTCTTGCTAATATCTCTTTTGCAGGTTTACCTTTAAAGAAATGAACCCAGAATACTGGGGACATTACATTTACACGCGCAAACACACATTTATTTCTTCTTTGCCTTGTAGCTTTTATTTATTTTATTTCTTTGTAATTTTTTCATCTCTTCTTTGTTTATTTTTATATTTTTATATTTATCCTTGTTTATTTTTAACTACTTTTTTCCAATTTATTTTCTTTTTTCTTATTCTCTTTGCATTTACTTCTTGACTTGTCTAATTTCTTGCCTTGTTTTTTATTGTTTTTGTTATTTTGTTCTTGTTTTATTCTTTTTTCCCTTTTTATCTTTTCTCGTTAAAAGTGTTTGTCCCTCTCTATTTATAAGGTTTTTGGTCTGCAATTCTCATTTGTTTGCTCTCTAGCTCTCCATCCTGATGATGAATCATAGAGTATGATTCGAAATGTTGACGAGAAAAAAGAACATAGTTAAATCCAAAAGATTATTATCACATCATTAATATGGATTGTGGAAAGGTAATAACAACAATCTATACCTTGTTTACTTCTGCAAATATATATATATATATATATAGATGTACATATATACATATATACATACACACATATATGATGAGAATAATTATAATATTTATGTTCATCATATATATGTTATGGGTTCCATATTTGCCTTAACCCTAGTCAACTACAGACTGATCATAATTGAAGATAAATATCTAATTTATAATATAGATTATGATCCAATGTTCCACTGGGGTTTGGGACGTTTCCTCAGGGGGACGCATTTTAGGTACCGGGGTACTTGGGGCTTAAGTTTGGGAACGACAGGGGGACGACGACAACGGGGGCAGCGGGGAAGCGGTGCTAACATAATACATATATTATTAGTACTTGAAAAAATAGTTTTGAAAAGATAAATATCTATAACATAATAATTAGAGTCTAATAGTAGCATTCAAATGATAGATGTCAAAATTGAAAACATCAAATATAGACATTGGAATGAGAATTTTCATAATTTTATTTTTTTCATTTCATAATCATATTAATCACGATCCAATGTTCATCAAAATTACAATCAACTGATCAAGTTATCTAGATTCAATAATGTTCAAACTTCAAATTTAAAAAAACTAAATTGAAAATACTAAATAGTGAATACTAGAAGTATAAACTCTAGAAGTAGAGTCTAATGACTCTAATCATCCCCATGCTCCTCGCCTAACTTCTCAATGTCCTCGTCTCTCGAACTGCTAGACCCCACATTCTCAAGCTCATCTATACCAATACCAAGCTGTTTGCGTAGCATCATCATTAATCTGTGTTGGCTCTTCTAGCTCTACATCCCATCTGGTTGCTGGACTCTCCTTGTACCTAGATGTGTTGCGGTCAATGAGATGCAACACATTATGTACTGTCACAAGCTTCTCTGTCCTCCTAGAAGTAAGCTTGTTCCTCTTAACAAAGTGGATGAAGCTATAAGTAAATCTGTTTCTCTCAACAACAGAACTAGAAATCTGGGACAACAAACGAATGGCTAGAGTAGTTGTCAAAGATGTAGGCCCACGAATAGTCCACCACAACTTGGGGTCCTCTTGTGAGATAATCTCTAGATCTATCTTTGCTGCCTATGAATATCCCCATAGAGTGGCAAATTTTGTCCACTTAGTACGAATCTATCTAGCCTTTGTAGGAACATACTTTTTGTCAATTGCACAAATGAATCCTTGCTTTACCTCAGGATCCTCTATAGGTGTAACTTTGCTTGGCCTTTGCACATACCACTTCAGGTAGAATGCATAGGCAGCCATGTGTAAAGGAGTGTTGAGCTTCTCCCATCTACGATGAATGGTCGGCTGAATATGCTTAGCATAGAATTGCAATGTAGGCTCCTCTCGCACAACAACCTTCATTTGACTAGGCATAGAATCAATGCACTCATACACCTCTCCAAGGGAAGGTACATTAGAACCCCCAAATCTAATATCTGAAGACTTGAGCAATGATGGAGACAATATGTATGTGGCATCAGCCCAAAAGAGATCATATTTAACCACCTCCTTCATCCTCAACCCTTGCTGTGTCTTCGACTCAGGCCACCTGTTCCATTTTGCTGTGATAACCATTAGTTGCAATGCCTCTTGCGACTCAAACATCCTCTCCAAGGGAATGAAGTATGATGCCTACCGAGTCTCTACAAGTTTTATGAATTCCTTCTTGGAGGTCTTAAAGAGTGCATGTGAACTATGGTGGTTGCAGATATACATCTGCACATCTCTAGCATCACTAACAATTGTTTTGATCCAGCTGATTTTACCCATGTCCTTGAGTGCATTATTCATGGCATGCATACAACAAGGAGTCCACCTAATATGTTTATAAGCCGCCTCAATCATCTTCCTGCTGCTCTACACACATGGGCCACATCTGTCACTACCTGCACCACATTTTGTGGCCCAACCTCCTCCATAACATCCTTGAGGATTTGGAACTGACAATGGGCATCCTTGCTCTACCTTGAACAGTCAATAGTCCTAAGAAAATAAGGGTCCTCTATAGATCTATCCATGATATTGATGAGCTTACGATGCCTAATGTTTGTCTACCCATCCATGACTATGTTGCAACTACTTGTGACCTAGGTTTTCATCATCTTCTCCATCAAAATATTAACCTTGGAATAGTTTTGATCCAAGATTGTTGTCCTTATTTAGTCTCACCAGGTGTCACATATGATGGTTCCGCCCTTATTATCTTTGCCACAGCTTCCTTATAATAGGGAGAGCGGGATACGTGGAATGGAATGCCATAGGCAAAGAAGAATTTGCTAATGGTATCATCTGCCTCATCCTTTGCTTGCACATTAAATAAATTTGCCAATGGTTGTGAAGATGGACTAGTCGCTTACATTTCCTACCCTCTGCTGCCCTTGAACTGGATGGAATTGGTGGCCTTTGAGTTCACAAAGTAGAAGCAACTGCAGAAATTTGATCAGCCATGTTCCTAAGTGGTAAAGTACATGATACAAGTGCTTTATCTTCATTGCAACCCCATAATTTTAATATTTCAGCCCTGTACTTCAAGCTCTTATGCACCTTTTTGCGTCCTTATACACCTTTGCCTCGGACAAGAAGGAAGTGAGCATTAGTTCTGGTAATACTGCCAAACCATTTAACATTACACATGTGGTACTTCCACTTTCTAGTGTCCCCAGGTGTCCCAAGCCTTGCTGGTACCTTAGATGCAAATTGTTTTAAGGGTGATTTTGGATCTAAGGGGCCCTTGGCCCATTTTTTGAGGATTTCGGAAGGGCAGCTGAAATTTCCACTCACAATAGAACTTGTTTCAGTTAGACTTGCCTAACCCCCCACTTCTTTTGTGCCAGGTTCATCAGATGACTCATTTCACTAGAAATTTAAACCTCATCCGCACTCATGCTGTTAGAACTCATTGGGACAGTGATAATGATGCTGCAACAAACAATGTTGAAAATAAACTCAGAATTTTTTCAAGCAAATATTTTTTTTTCAAAGTTTCTTAGTCTAAGTTTCTAATAGTCTAATATGATAAAGATGCTGATTATTCAAGAAAACAACAATTTTTCTAAGTTTTTAGTTTCTATCTATTTTCTAATAGCTGCAATAATTTTTAAATTTTGATTCTTGAATCTTGATCAAGGAACAAATTTTCTTTTGAGAAAATTAAATCTTGCAAATGCTTACCTTCAATCTTGCAGCAAGAATGAGGAAGCTTCCTCTAATCCTCTTCCAAGCTTGCTGATTCAATCTCCAGACTTTCCACTTGCAGTCTAGCTCTTGCTTCCAAGCTGACCAAATGACTTTGTGGTTGCAAATGAGACTAAATGTCTCTTTTATTAGCTTTAGACGAGTTAGGGTTAGGGTGCTTGCACTTTAGTTTTCTATTTTTTTTTTGAATGTGACTTTTTCTCCTTGCCGCTGTGAGAAATGCCAACGAGTTCCCTTCCCTGGGATGTTTGGGCATCTTTGAGACATCCCAGTGCCCCCCAACGACGTCTCCCCTGAGAGAAACGTCTCTTCCTCTGTCTTCGGGCCGGTTGAGAAATGTGGCGGAGGTGGAGGTGACGGAGAAACGTTTTGGAGGCATCTCCCCGTCCTTGGGACATCCTTGTCTCGGAAACTTCATGTTTTTTGGGGGGGACACGTCCCCATAGAGTGCTGAGATTATCATACTAATCTGATGTTCAACAGTGGCTACAGTAATTTGCTAGCCTAAGAAGTTCGACTCCCAATTCAGATGTTGGGACTTGCGATTCCTTTTTCTTTTCTAATCTCTTCCTTATTGTGAATGCCAGATATATTTTATAATTTGATTCTTCAATGCTTGATCCCTTCATTTAGATCTCCCATGTATAACTTCCTTTCGTTAAGAGTTGCAACTTTCATTTAATAATCACCTCTTTGACTTAAAATGCTAATAATTATTTGTTTGTTCTAATCGCTTCTTTAGTGAATAACTGACGCCATAGTTGAAAAACTCAATCTTGACAATATCTCGGTTGGCCCAAAATTTTTGAAAAATTCGGACTCGCCAAAAACTCAGCGAAAAAATCAGCACTTTTATCGAACATTTGAAAATATATAATTTCTTAAAATACACATACACCAAATTTATAGAACATATGATTTGAGATTTCCATCATATATATATATATCCAAGTTTTGAGTTAAATACATAGCAAATAGAACTTAGCAAATTAACATAGAGTCATATACCAAAAAACAAGTGCAACATTTGAATAAAATTGAGTTCAATACATATCGAAGTCAAACTCCATGAAACAACTACAACCTCTGAATACATATTAAGTTCAAGTTTCAGTATCAATGAAAACTAGAAATCATAAATTGCGTCTACGACTAAAGCTCAAAAGAGATTGTTGCTGTTGGGTGGGTGGCGCTAAAGTAGTTGCAGCATCCTCAACAAGTTCCTGAATAGGTGCCTCAACAGAAGCCTTTGATGTTTGACCAAGCTCACATTCCTCCTCACGTGCTGCCACTTCTACATCCTAGTCATCTTCCTCCATCTCGAATTCAGCTAGGTGATCATCAGTAAAGAAAGGATCCACATTCACATCATCACCATCAGGTGCAACAGCCCAATCTGCTGAATATGGATCAATGTCATCCAAGTCAAGTGCTTCATGTGAAGCCTGCCCTTGCACCTTCTTTTTATGCAATTGAAGGTTGTATCGCACATAGACCAAGTCATTCAAGTGTTGTTGAGTCAACCTATTGCACTTTTTTGTGTGAATAGCCTAAAAACCGCTCTAGTTGCGCTCACAACTAGAAGCACTACAGGGCTGCAATAATATTCGGATGGCAAGCTTTTGCAGATTAGGTGCTGTGGCACCATAATCTTCCTACCACAAATCTGCAAGGATGAAAAATGCCATCTATAACTTGGTAAAGATTCCAATAAACTTAATGAACAAAATAAATTGTATAATAAAATTGAACACATGTTCTTTTTTACCTGACTTTTACCTGGCTATAGGGTGTCTCTCCTACGTTTGCAATCAGGTGAAGAAAACAATGTTCTTATAGCTCTGTAACTCATCAAGTATGAGGTCTCGAAGGTGCTCATCATCAACTAATCTCCGAATACATGTGTCCAGGCCAACCTTAACCTTTGCATCTACTTTGAAAGTTTTGGAGAGAAAAAACTTGGGGTTAAAGTAGTAGGCAGCAACATGAATATGTTGGTGGAGTTTTCAGCTCCACCTTCGATCGATTATGCGCCATATGGGTCCATATTTGGTCTCATTTGACCCGTACAAGTGCTGAATGGCCTCTTTGAACCTATCCATGGCCTCATATAGATACCCCACAGGGTTCTTAACCCCATCCACCATTCGCAGAACCCTCACCAACGGTTCTGACACCTAGAAATAAAAAAATTAACAAAATCAGCAAATTGCAATACCAGAAAATTAAATAACAAATCATCAATTGAGGTTTGAAAACTTACATTGATGATCCCCTCCATCATCTTGGCAAATCTAACATAAAAAACGACCTTCACGACTTCTGCTTCAGGCTTCTTGGCATAAGGACTAATATGCTTGACTCTCCAACCATCTCTCACTCACAAACATCCGCTTCAGGTTGGGCAATGTGGCTAATATGCTTTGCAAGGTGAGAAAATTAGTAGCAAAATGTGTGACCCCTGATCACACAAGATCCTTACCATCTGTTTGCTCTCTCGTAAGACTCAGGACCCATGTGTGGTTGTAGATGTCTTTGTGATATTCCTTCCATCTTCAATCACCTTCTCCACCCAACTCAATTTCCCTATATCCTCAAGGAGCAAGCTAAGACAATGGGCAACACAAGGGCTTCAAAATAATGTCAGATGCCTAGTGATTAGAGGTTTGTTGGCTGCCACATATGCAACTGCATTATCAGTCACAATTGGACGACATTACCCACTCCCACTTCCATTACCACCTCACCCAACATGTTGCACAAAGTCTTTGCATTTTTCATTTGATCAAGGCATCAATTGATTTTAGAAATACTATTTGTCCCCCTGAGGTAGCTAGAAAGTTGATGAGCGTCCTGTTCTCGCCATCTGTCCACCCATTAGATATAATGGTGCAACCATTTTGCTCCCAAATTCTTCTTTGCTCTTCCACAAGTCGATGAGTGTTTTGGACCTAATCCTGCAACAACCCACTCACCTACTTGGGGTCTTGAACCCCTTACCAGACACGGTCATTGCAATGACCAATTGATCCCAATATGGACTACATAAAGCATTGAAGGGAATATTGTTGTAGTACCAAAATCTTGCAACTACCAACTTTGTATGATGGTGCATTTCTTTGTTCCATGCAGTGCCTTGCAATCCGGGTTGAGCACCAAGAGTGTTACGTGGAACCCAAAACTCTGACATACGCCTGCCACATTTCTCGATCCTTGTATCCGTGGCCCAATGGAAGAAGAAGTCCCCACACCTGTTTGCGACCTTGTAGAACTGAAAGTTTCCATAGGTGCTGCCACTGCCTCTGCTGTCTTCTTTTTTCCTGCCTTCTTTTACGCATATGCTTCAACGCTTGCTAATGCCTCCTCGTAACCTCTTCGAGACAGCGACCACATGGTGTAATATCACGACATTTGATCTTTGCAAGGTGATATTTCAGCCGACTTATGTCCCCAGTCATCTCCTTAGGGCAATGGTTACATTTGACATCTCCTTGATTTGGTCCTGGTGTCCCATGTTTCCATAAATTGTCCCTCTTTCTGCCACTAGCTATTTTCTATAATTACTTGCAGTGCAAGTCTGCAAGTGCAAGGATAAAGATCAGAAATGTGGGGACAAAAATTCACAAATAAAGAGGACAGCTTGCAAAAGTAAAATCTTCATGTTGTATCTAATTTTTATACAGTATTTGACAATTTGTAATTCACAATTTCACACATTTTCTTTTGGCATTACAGTAGTTGTAAGCTCTGCTGTTTAAAAAATGTAATGAATTATATCTCCCCTTCATTTTTGAATGATTGTTAATATGTTATATTCATAATTTTTTTTAAGAGGGTAGTCACCAAATAGCTGTCTAAGTCTGAGATCAAATATTAGGTAAGTCTATGAAGTAACTGAGATCAAAACTTATCAGACTTTTAAAGAGGGCAGTCATCAAATCATTGTCTAAGTCTGAGATCAAATATTAGCTAAGTCTATGAAGTAACAGAGATCAAAACTTATCAGACATTTAAAGAGGGCAGTCACCAAATAGCTGTCTAAGTCAGAGATCAAATATTAGCTAAGTCTATGAAGTAACTGAGATCAAAAGTTATCAGACTTTTAAAGAGGACAGTCACCAAATAGTTGTCCAAGTCTGAGATCAAATATTAGCTAAGTCTATGAACTTAATGAATACTTGATACACAGATGAATATACGTTGTATTTTTCAACTAGAAGCTTTAGGAGCTCCTACATGATTACCCTTCCCTCTCAACTACAGATTCACATTTTTTGCTCCTTTTTGTAAATATTTTTGACACAAATTATTATGAACTACAGGCTCAATGTTATACATGCTAAAGATTGGAAAAATGAAGGGCTAGTTTTAAGTAGTGACAGTCTATAGATATCATATTGCATTTAAATTTGCTAGCCATGAATCCATCTTCGAAATTGAAAGAACCTCAAGCAAATAATCAAGAAAGCGAATGCGATGAACACATAGGAAAAATGCTTACAATGTATGAAGTATGAAGTAACTAAGATCAAATGTTTTTGCAAATAAAAAAATAAAAAATAAAAACCTGAAATGAAACACGACAACAGGCATTTTTTGCAGAAAACAGAAGATGCGTTTCTTCCCAATTTGTGCGAATAGAGTAGATGTATTTTTGCGAATCAAACAAGAGTTTTTGTGCAGAAAAAGGTCACTCAATATTTTCGGGCCACACATTTCTCCCAGTTGCGGCGCTATAAACTTCTCCATGGACCACGCTTATGAAATGAAACGACAAAAAACCCTAACACTTTTCCTTTTATTGTTTTGAATTTTAAATTTTTAACTTTTTGTCTCCCATTTTTTTTGCAATTAACACGCGCGATTTCGCATAAAACTTGTCGTGCGAAAATGGAAAACTCGGCGCCGATTGTAATGGTGATTAAATTGCCCAGGCTAGTGACTCACGATATATCGCCGGTTTTTTCAACTATGATTGACGCCTTTAAATTATGGATTGTTTATTTGTGAGGTGCTGACAGTGACGAAGGATTTATTGACTTTTCTTTTTAAAACTTCTTCCGTATTGCTTGACCGCTCCCTTACTTTTGTTGACACATAGTTTTATCCTTTATGTAGCCCATTTAGATGCTACGGGTCCATCATTCCTTATCCTGGCTGCAACGATGGTTGGTCTTGTATTCTATTATCGAGACTTCATATCGTTGTTGATAGTTTAATCATATCTGATTCCATTATGTAAATCAGGGGTCATGACATACACACACACACACTTTGTATTAGTGAAGGGATTGGTTGGAAAAGGCGCAACTTATGTCTTCTCATATCCTTCTTACCTTTCTCATCACTGGTCGCATGCACTTTGCATATTCCTTGGCTCCTTTAGAGTGGGATCGTGCGACTCCACATTCAGACCAACCATCTGATGGTTAGGGAGGACAAGATTTGCCAACTTTGTAGCATGGGGGAGACTGAGAAGGAGATGCATTTCATTTTCCACTGCCCTATCTACTACGAGATCATAGGGAGATTCTACTTCTTGTTCAGGGAGACTCAGTCTCTCTCCTTCAGGTACATTGATCAGAGGTGCCTTGCGCTTTATTTCTAGGAGGCCTTGAGACTTCGGGACCACTCTCTACAGCATCATCTTCCCATGAGATAGCACACTGACCAACTTATCACCTCTTTCTTCACGGTGGTTTCCCCTACACGTGGTACCAAGTGGTAGCTTGGTCCCCCTTTTGGCCATATCAAATCCGTGAGGCCTCGCAAGAATTCCACCTCGCAACGGTCTTCTACTGCTTCCTCTTCAGGGGT
This sequence comes from Thuja plicata, assembly GCA_018584345.1. Taxonomy (NCBI): domain Eukaryota; kingdom Viridiplantae; phylum Streptophyta; class Pinopsida; order Cupressales; family Cupressaceae; genus Thuja; species Thuja plicata. Next base: position 6,594,949 of record MU223224.1, on the reverse strand, counting down.
CTTCAAAGGTGGCTAGGGGTTCCTTCTCGCCCTATGGCCTATCCTTCAGTTTTGGATTTTTTCTTGGTTGATTAGAGCCGTTCTTGGGATGTTTTCTCTTGCTTTAGCTATTTCATTTTCTTTCCTCGGGCACCATTTGGTGTCCCTGCTATGGGCTGGCCATCTTCTTTGTTTCGGCAGTCCCTTGGACCCCCTTTGTGGTCTTTCGTTGGACATTAATAAATTTATCTTATCTTATCTTATCCGCATCATTTCGTATGTTCTAATCTCTGATCTGATCTTTCATGCTTAATCTTATCCTTTTACATTAGCCTTCTTACTCAATGGTTGTCTTCCCAAGGTAAGATAACAGATTGCTTGTTATTGATTTTCTTTATATCGATGGTTTGACACTACTTAGACATAATTACGGTTTAGTGATATCGTGCCTCTTCATAGGATATTGATTTGTAGATAGATATGGTAATCAATAGTTAATATTCTTTAGAAATCAATAGTTAATATTTTTTAATGGTCTGTGTTTGCATTAGTCATGATATCGATCCAATCATCATTGATATGATTTAATATTCCATTAGTCACTGACTTCCATTGATATCTATTTTGGCCGATTATCCTTTGATCATAGTTGGTCCTCAAAACACTGTTATCATCAATGCTTTAACAAGAGTGGTTGCTGTTATCTTAAGCCTTGATAAATCATTTCATCTGTACCTTATTGGACGATGCTTGAGAATATGATATTACTTTGCTACCTTGCTGCCAACATGGATATCCACCTAGATATTAATCGTTGCTTGGGAAATAGTCGTTTTCACCACTTACGGTCCTTGTACATTACTGCTGCTTTATCCTCTGGAAGAGTGAGATAGCAAAAGTGTTGGGTGTATTCATTGGAGACTTCTTATTTCATCGTTCCTATTCTCTCTTTAACTAGTTCAATATGATTAATTATTGATACATAGCATATTTCAGGATTAATGAAATGGTGAAGTCTTACGCATGTAAGACCATTTCATCCTTCAGTTTGCTGTTCCTTTTATGTCAAATTGGAGCCATGATAGTCCACCCCTCCCAAGATTGCTTGTCGTCAAGAAATGATCACGGAGAGAGTGTTCAAGATGTTTTTTAATCAGAAATTTCTCGGTTTTTACAACTACTATCTTTGCGCTTTATAAAAATCCTAAGTTATCGGTTCAAATCCGGATTCGGATGCAGGTACGAGAACCCGGTACGTGGATATGTGATTTTTGTTTTTTGGGGAGGGGTTTTGGATGCGTTTGGGTACATGTATATATATATTTTAATATATATATATATATATTTATATATTTAAAAAAATACATATTTTTAAAAATATGTATATTTAAAAAAAATATAATATATACATATATATACAAAAAAATTAAAGAAATATATAGAATTAAATCATTTGAAAGTATGATACTTCATCATTGATCAATGCCAAATGCCAAAGATAAATATTAAATGCCAATTGATAGCTCACAAATATTCAAATAAGCTATATCATATATGTCTATGTTCATGATTCCAATGAAAATTAGAAAGCCATTACAATTACAAAATGCAGTTCATGATTCATCACTCATCAAAAGGATTATCAAAAAAATCATCATCTATTGGATTTTCATTTTCAACTGCTGCAAGTTCAGGATCATTTGAACCCAAAGTCGCACTAGATGCACCATGTGTAGGGATGTCATCATCATCATCATAATAAGCCATAGTGAGTCTAGTAAGATCCTCAATGGTTGCATCCAAGTTGGCACACTCAGGGGCTACATCCCAAAGCTTCGGTGCCCCACCCTTGTAGTGTTCCTTCTTATGAGACAAAAGACGCAAGTTGGAATCAATATAAACTAAGTCTTCAACTTTTTTTGAACCCAACTGGTTACGCTTCACTGAGTGGATAAAGGAGTATGTACTCCAATTCTGTTCAGCTACAAAAGAACTTGCAACTTGGATAGTTTTCACAAAATAAAAAATAAAAATGTAAAGTAAACTAAATAATGTTAAGTACTAAATTGTAGAATACAAGTGGTAAAAAAAAAAAAAAACTTACCTGTGAGAGGATCTTGATTGCAAGAAGTTGGAGGTAATAAAATTTTCGACCATGGATGTACCACCATGTGATAGCTTCCATGTTGTATTGGTCATTAATAGCTGTTGGAGTATGATTTCTTCCCAAGGCAAACATGCCGAATTCTTTCGTAACTTCTTTCTCCACTTCTTCATCTTGGAAGAGTCTAGTAAATGCCCACTTGTACCTATTAGCAACTTCTTCATCTCTATGTGGTGCTAATCTCCCTTGCATAGAAAGTACTTTCTTGCTATAGTACCTTAGAGATAGGGCATATGCAAGGTGCAGTGGGTGGTCATATTTTCCCAACGATGATGAATGATTAATTCCACCTTATTGCATAAGGTTTTACATTTTACGGGGTCATTCTCATGTCTTTGTATTGCCAATTTACTTTCCAATACATATTCCACACGAGCCCACCAATTGCCATCCAATACCAATGACTTGACCTTTTGGGCCCTTTCTGAATGTGAAGCCTTCCATACACCCCATTGGTTGCAAATAACCATTTGACCCAATGCCTCTCGCACCTTCAAAAGTTGTCTCATAACAATAGTATGAGATGCAAATCGGGTCTCAGCAACCTAAGTAAGATAATAACAATATCAATATGTAAATAACACATTAAAAAAATAATAAATATTAAGCAAATTTATATACAAATTGATAAATGAACATAACATAAATAAATTAAATTTAGTATTTACCTTCAACAACTCCAATCTAGAGAAAGATTTGAATATTGATTGTGACATTTGGTGGTTCGTCACAAACATCTGGATCTCCTCGCCCTCTTCGTATATTTGTTTCACCCACTCTATTTGAGTGCCAATTTGTTGCATCACCAAGTTGACGAAGTGTACGGTGCATGGTGTCCAAAAAATGTGCTCATATCTTGCCTCAACCAAAGGACCGACACCCCTACAATTTTTTGCATTGTCTGTGATTACCCGGACCACATTCTCATTACCCACCATCTATATGGACTCAATGAGAATTCTGGAAATGAATTGTGCATCTTCACTTCCCCTTCACAATCAACTGCACTCAAAAACATTGCTCCTTTGGGGGACACTGCAATAACATTAATCAATGGACGGTTTTTGTTATCTTTCCATCCATCAGAAACAATAGAAACGCCTGAATCAATCCAAGAATCTCTAATTGGTTGAAGGGAGGTCTCTATAGCATTCCTCTCTTTTTCAACAAGGTGGTACAAACCTAATTAAATCTAGGACTTGTGAAACCAATAGGTGCACTATTGATTACCAACACCATTTCCCGCCATTATGGTGATCCGCCAAAGGAAGATCATTGGCATAGAGACAACTTGCAATTTTTTGTTCAACAATGTCTCTTGCCTCCATTTTAAATGCCTTGTCCCGTGGACCTCTCTTGCGGGTGGTAATTTGTACTTCATCTTCATCTTCCGGAAGGGATGTTTGGAGGCTGCAATTGTATTAGTGGGTAAATTCATTATTTTTTTTTCTGGCTCCACCAGTATAAGCAGTTTGTTTTGATCTTAGAACCAATTTATCAGCCTCTTCTTGTTCTTTTACAAATCCTGCTATTTGTGTAGGAGACAACCCCTTCTTATCTGGGCCTTTACACATTCCCATCCCTTTAACAACAGGGCCCATAAAGTGAAGTTTCACTCAAGAATATGAGCTATTTTTTGGTAAATTACAATAATTACACCTCCAAACATATCCCCCACCTCCCAAAACTTGTTAAATTCTTGTGGTATGTCTCCGTAAAGGAGATCCTATATCAGTTTTGAAGTTTATCGTTTCCTTCCCCACCCACTGAACTTTCACTACTGGCCATTCTTGCAATCTTATTTCTTGCTATCAAAAGATATTACATAAATTTAAATTAGAAAAAAACTAAGAAATACAAGCGTACAAGTGCAAAATAAAGATACAAAAATATTATAACAGAGAGCTAAACTTGTTTCTTTATTTCTTAAAAAACAAATTAGAAAAAAACTCGAAAAATTTCATCACAAACTTGAAAAAATTCATCAAAATCTAAAAAAAATTCATTAAAAGACTCAAGAACCGGGTCAAATGCTTACCTTGGATGCTTAAATCTCCTTTGTGGAAGCTATCTGGCACCCCACGAACGATCCCCTTCAAAAATAATCACTAGCCCTTTGAAATGCCAAAATGGAGACCAAATGAGAAGAGAGCAAAATGACAAACAAAATGATATGTTTTAACAATGAATGGCCTCAGAAAGGGCCGTTTTAGGGGTTTGTGGAAAAAAAATATAAAAAAAGTCTTTAAAATGCTTTTGTTTAAAGTCAAAAATCACTTTTTTGGGCAGTGGCTCCCGGATGCTGTCTGGATGCGCACGTATGCGCCCAGGGTGCACATCCACACCCCGTGGATGCGCACTGGTTGTGCATTTGAGCACATCCCCCTGCATCTGGCTCCAAACGCATTTGCATCCGGATGTCGGGGTAGGGGTGTGAATCCGGTATCTTAGTAAAAAACTATTGCATAATCCACTTCCGCTGTGCTACTCTGATATTATTTAAATTTGCAAATTTGATCCAGAATATGCTTTTGTCCATAACTAACCTCATTGCCAAGGTTTTGGATATTGACAAGGTTGTAATCCTTAGACAAGTTTTTCTCTCATCTTAAATAAAACTCGAGTAAAGGAAAATTAATCCAAAATCATTTTCTCTTTTCACATTACTTGTATTTGCAAAGGACTGACTGGGTTGACCCAATGTTTGCATAGTAACATGGATATCTCTGTGTTAGGGTAAGTGCGACGTTAACACATTTTAAGATGAGGATAGAAGCATGACACACCTCTATGGTCTTAGATGTTCTTTGCTAGAAAGGTTTAGAGATGGTTTTAACTACTACTTTTATTTGGCTTACAAGCATATATGCTTTGTGGATTTTTTTACAAGATCCAAGCGATTGAGTTCAGAAGTCTGCATGTGTCTTCTTGACAGGTCCCAAAGCTCAGAATTTTCCAGAGTTTGTGTTTGTGCAACCCTTCATCAAAAACACGGTGTTTCCTACATTTGAGCATTTGATTGGATTGTTGACAATGGTGATAATTATGACTACTCTATAAATATGATGTCCTCGTACAAATGAAGTCATTCATTTTAATAGTATAAACTTACAAGCATACAACCCAGTTAAGGATTTGGCTGGAAGGTATATACCAATTAAACACCCACCCTTTATAGTATAAAGGGTGGGTGTTTAATTGGTATATACTATATACTATAAAGGGTGGGTGTTTAATTGGTATATACCTTCCAGCCAAATCCTTAACTGGGTTGTATGCTTGTGACTGTAACAGTTTGATTTTTTTGGGATTTGTACAATGCTTCAGCTATAGGCTATGTGCCTGTGTGTAGTAGCTGTATGCAGCCCATAAGACTTGTTAATTTCTGATTTGCAAAGTATTTTGAAATAATAAAATATCCTTGTTTTTGTGTGCATGTCTGTGCTCTAAAAGAAATCATTTTATCGAAGGGTTGGCTACAGGCTTGGGCTGTCTTTTATTAGACACTTGGTCTCAACTGCATTCTAAAACTGAAAGCATCCAATCAATTTTTATTAAACCTATTGGACGTTCTTTGCTTGTTCTGTTGACCTCTGGCTTAGATACATTGGAAGTGATGTGTTTTTATTTTAATTGCATTTATAATTCCTCAGTTGAGGAACACCTAAAGTAACATTTTTAGCAGTAACACTGGAATGATGGAAAATATTTGTTTTCATTTGATTAGCTGGTTGATCGAGGGGACTGTGCTGCAACACATCCCATCATCTCCCCTAGTGCTATTAAAACATTGAAGGAAACAAGATTTAATCTCATCAACTACCCATTCGAATGCTTCCTTGTGAGTGGTATTCCTTTAGTACATGTTTACTTGCAAATGTGCTACACAATAGAATATTAAAAAAGAGAGCTGCATTTATGGATCTAAATACTCACAAGATCATCACTAGGAATATCCTTAAGATTTTCTTGAATATCATTAACTCTTCCATATCATTAACAGGATTATCATCAATAGGAATATCATTAACTCTTCCATCAATTCAATCAGTCTATATTAATCATACAATCATTGAACTAATTGGATCTGTCATGCCCCCGATCTGACATCAGATGAATAGCAAACCCGTAGTATGAAAATTGTCTTATTAATAAAACTTCACAATTTTCTATAATCATGAAGCCTAGTTAAGGAATTCATCTTCCACAATATTCTTTCCTTTGCTGTAAACCAAGAGACTCCACAATTGGCAATCTTTACTACTTAACCAATCATTAAGCAACAGCCACAAACTAACGAAGAGGCACACAATTAGTCTTGAGGAGGCAATGGATTGTTTGGAGAAGACACCTCTCTTGGGAAGGGGTAAGGGTTGCGACTCATTGTCCTCCCCCAACGACTATATAAGGTAGAAATTCAATTAGTGGAAATCATAAAAAGGAGAGAACAAGACTTAATAAGAGAAGAGAAGATTATAATCTGGGTATGATTATTGTGTGGCATATATATTACATTAAAAATCTATTTGTGACTGTCTTTATTGAATTATATATGCAGTTCTGAATTAGAATATTATGTGATTGTTTATATATAAAAATACATAGACAGGCTTGTCTACAGATAACCTGCATAATTCTGATTTAATATGTTGCATTGCTGATTCAGGAATATTTTATTATAATATTTGTTGTGTGAAATACTATATGTACTTTCTGACTGCTGTAATCAGCCATGGTAGGGAAAATAAGGGGATCACAGATTGGGGGAAACGGTGATGAGGTCACCTTCTAAGCATGCCAGCTCATGGTATATGACTAAGGAGTCCCATGGGGCAAAGGGGGACAAAGGGACTGCTTTTGGTCTTAGGAAGGAGGGACTATTTGAGCACCCCATTCCGAATATTCCTCATAACCTCTTCATGGTGAATAAATTTATAGAGATGCTCAATCATTGGAGGTAAGATAGAAGTAACTAGACCAAGGGAAATGGTGATATGACACTACACTGGGTATGCCACCTCATATGGATGGCATGGGCCACATGAGGCCAAGGGGGATGATATATCCACTCTTGGGCCTAGGGTAGGGGTCACTAGGACACCTCATCCAGTTATCCTACCTTATCACTTCTATGATTGAGACATCTTAAATCTGATTCAAGCAATCTATTGATTTGATCTGCATTTTCAATATATGTTTATTTTCAACTCAAGAATGTCTAATTATGTATTAAGTTTATAAATGATTTCTAACTTGCTTGCAAAATCTCAATCAAAGGAACAAGGTATCTCTAAACCCTACTTGCTTTAAATAAAAGATTGTAATCTAGGGCAAAATTTGGGTACTCATAATTTGGGGACATTACAATTGGTACCCTCAAGGCTTCAGGACACTGTCCATATCCCATCTTGGGATTCACCTACCTTGTGAGGAATTGCTCCACCTCTCCCTAACAAAACCAACCTATCCTCTTAAGGGGCAATAGCGAGTGATTAAGGAATGGGCTAGGAGTGTACTAACATCTCATGTATATCTAAGTTACTAGATTCCTGCATATAGGCCCGGATCCTGATTCTAGTGCGATTCCAGTACTGATTCCTCTTGGATTCCGACAGGATTTTGTCTGGGCATTTGGATTCCCTGTGGGTTCTGTAGAGCAGAACCCACAAGGAATCCGGATGCTTGGCCGGAATCCTTCCGGAATCCAGAGGAATCCACGGGCACCCAAGGTTGTGGGCGCCAAAAAACGGGCCCCACATGCCATTTTTTATTTTTTTTAAACTCTAAAAAGTGTCTAAAACCCTAATTTCTACCATAAAGCATGCATTTGATTATTTGATGATCATCCATTCATCTCTCAAGCATTTTTCACCATTTTATTGGCAATTATGAATTTATGAGTATCATGCTTCTAACTTATTATTATATGTTTGAAGTTTTGAACCAATGATGAATGAACATTGAACTTGTTACACACACACACACACACACACATATATACCTGCGGTACCGGAACCTGCCCAATTTTTTTTTTGCCGAATCGGGGAACTCAAATCCAAACCCGAATCTGAATCAGAACCAGGATTGGCAACTTACATGTATGTGTATATGTGTGTGTGCATATATATAAAATTCTGATTTCACTATTATTAACAGATATAAATGCTACAGCATTAATATTAGACCATTTATTGGCTCCTTATTACTAATAGATTTCAGATATAACATTTTGTAAATCAGTGTTTGATTCATAAATAAGTTACAGTATAATTTTCTGTCATGTTGCTTGCCAGCAATATAATATGATTTATTTTCGTTTGATGAGCACCAATTATAAATTATAATTCTGATCCTTCTGATGATCCAAATCCTTTCTTTCAATGACTGAATTCAATCTCCACATATATACCTTGTAATACCAAAGGGAGAAGTTGTAAAAGACGCGACTTATGTCTTCTCTTTTCCGCATCACCTTGTAAGTTCTAATCGCTGATCTGATCCTTCATGCTTAATCACATCCTTTTATATTAGCCTTCTTACTCAATGGTTGTCTTCCCAAAGTAAGATACTAGATCGCTTGTTATTAATTTTCTTTATATCGATGGTTTGACACTGCTTAGACATAATTACGGTTTAGTGATATCGTGCGTCTTCATAGGATATCAATTTTTGGATAGACATGATAATCAATAGTTAATGTTCTTTAATAGTCTCTATTTGCATTAGTCAGGATATCGACCCAATCATCATCGATATGATGAAGTATGCCATTAGTCACTGACTTCCATTGATATCTGTTTTAGCTTATTATTCTTTGATCATATTCAGTCCTCGAAACACTGTTATCTTAAATGCTTTAGCAAGAGTGGTTGCTGTTATCTTAAGTGCTGATAAATCATTTCATTAGCAGCTTATTGGATCATGCTTGAGAATATGATATCACTTTGCTATCTTGTTGCCAACGTGGATTTCCACCTGGATATTAATCGCTGATTGGTAGATAGTTGTTTTCATCTCTTACGGTCCTTGTACATCATTGCCGCTTTATCCCCTAGAAGAGTGGGATAACAGAAGTATTGGGTGTATTTGTTGGAGACTTCTTATTTCATTGTTCTTATTCTCTTTTTAACTTGTTCAATATGATTAGTTATCAATCCATAGCATGTTTCAGGATGAATGAAATGGTGAAGTCTTACGCGTGTAAGACCATTTCATCCTTTGGTTTGCTGTTCCTCTTATGTCAAATCGGGGCCATGACAAAAAAATGCTTTGATCAAGCAAGAGTATGCTAAGGTCAAAGAAATCCTAATATTCGTCACCAATCATCACATGTCACAAGGCATATTTAGAATATTCTCGAAATTGGAGCTATTGAAGGTAAGTGAAGCGATAAGATTATTAGTCGAAATTGGTCTATATGGAGGCAATCTAGCACTATAAGGCAATAAATATTGAGCTGATCATCCTAGATGAAATTTGTTGGAATCATGTTGAATGTTTCCATAGCTTCATTTAGCTTATATCAACTGTGATCTGCTATGTATATTATCTTGTTTGGAAGAGATATGTGATGGTATCAACTCAATGATTGTGAAGATGAAAACCATCATTAATGAGAAAGAGAAAGACCTGAAAGAAGTTTTCTTCAAACAGCTACACAAAATTATTGAAGATAGATGAAACAAAATGACCACCCCTCTACATCTTGTTTCTCCATTGAGTCCCAGATATGATGGTGCTGAGATCTTTTCTATTTCAACAAGGATTACTTGAAGTTAGCCAAGGGTACAAGGCAACACTTTGTAGATTCTTCATTGATCTTGACTTGTGGGATGTAGTTAGGATTGATTTTCTAGATTTTGTACACTCCAATGACTTTAGTATCAACGCTCTTCTCAACAAATTCAAAGTTGATGCTCACAGTTGGCGGTACTTCCATGGTCGATCATTTACATGCCTATAATTGTTTTGTTCAAACTTTAATTCAAAGTTTAATAAAAAATCCTTATATCCTGCAAGTTCTTTTTATTATTTAAATTTTGAAATTTTATTATTATATATACTCTATAATTTTGTCTTAATAGGTTACTAGTTCAATTGCATTTAAGAGGAATTGGAGCATATTCTCCATCTACTTAGTAAAGCACAAGTGACTAGACTTAGGAAAGGTAGAAAATTTAGTCTATGTGCATTCCAACTTGTACCTCCTTTCAGACAAACAAAGTGGCTTCAAGGAAGTGGGATATAGAGTCAGTCAATACTAACTTGGATGCTTCCATTGCCCAACTTGCTGCACTTGGCATTGAGGATGAGTTAGCTAGGAAAAATGAGAATGCAAGTGGCTTATTTGTGTTTTTTCTAACATACCAATACCTACATCATCTAATATGGATGGTGATGATATTTTTGAAGATTTATATGACACTAATATGTGATCAATGATGGCTGATTGTTGACACTTGGCATTGTTTTCTTAATATTAATATATATCATGACAATTGAGTTTGACTAATTGATATTGTTGTACTTTTAATTTTTATGGTGGTTTTGTTTTTTGGATGATGCTATTTGGTATTTTGAACTTAATGACTTCTATGTGTATTTCTGATTTTATATGTCTTTGTATGGATTAAACCAAACTCAATTTTTTTTTGAATAAACCAATGAATTGAATCCAAACCCGAACCAGTACCAAGATCGGTAACTTAGATTTGCTCACTGAATGCCATGTTTATTAACATTAAGTTGTTTATGACCACGAGGTTTCTATTGCCTTGCCAATCAAGCTTCTAGACCTTGTAGTGGAGCCATGTTCTTGGCAACTTTATATCATATTCTTGATATGTTATGACCTTCTGGTCCATATAATACACCAAATTGCCTTTTTGGTTTGGCAAGGTATAATTTGGGCTCTTTGGAACCCAATCAAAATGGAAAAGATTATCATTTTGGTAATGAATTTCTGTCATTCTGTACTCTAGAAATTCTTCTATACTGCTTTCAAGAGTTTCAATCTTCCTTGGCGATGTTCATATTTCTTGACTTTTAGGGGTGTAACAAGAGGAAAATTGTTCAAAAATGTAAATGATTATACAAGTAACCACAAACTCAAAATCAATTACAAAATTCTTAATCATAATCAATATAGGAATGCAAACAAACTCAACAAATGAATAAATCAATACAAAATGCAAACCCATGTTGAATCCTTGCAAAAGGCCTCTATTGTTCTTCTCTCTTTTGTGTAGTATTGGATTGGCTCTCAAAATCCTAGCACTATTATCACACTATGATCACACAAAAGATCAAAGATTGTGGTTGTTGATATAAGAGATCAGGGTTGCTTTCATACATTTCAGGGATTGCGATCAGCGGTTGAGATTAAGAGGTCAGCAAAATTGACGAATAGCCGAGATTTGTTGAGAGGACTTGATTGATATAATTACGAGATTGAACTGGTTGCATGATGGAGATAGACTGAATTTATTGAGGAGTTAAGTTGATCAATGGATTTGCTAAGTGAATTGATTAATTAGTCGAGTTGAGAATGAGTGGTAGTTGAGAGGTGGAAGTGGAAGAATAATTAGAATTAAAAAATAAAAAATTATTTAATCATGTGCACGAGGAAATAAATAAATAAAATAATTTATTTATTTATTTAGGAGAATTTAATTAGGAAATTGAATAAATAAATAAATTTAAGAATTTATTTAATTATAGAAGACTTAGTTAGCGAATTAAATAACTAAAGCAATTATTTAATTATAGAAGACTAGAAGCAAAAACTTAAATAATAAAAATTATTTTTAATTAATGTGCACGATGGAAAGAATTAGCAAAGAATTAAATAAATAAATTATTTTAGTATATGTGCATGAGAAAATAATTAGAAAAATATTAAATGAATAAATAATTTAGTATATGTGCATGAGAAAAGAATTAGAAAAAAAATTAAATAAATAAATTATTTACTCCCTATGCATGTTGGAAATAAATGAAGTAATAATTTTATTTATTATTAGAAGAAACATATTTCGGAAATGAATAATTAAATAAATTAAAACAATTTATTTAATTATAGAAGAGAATAATTAGATAATTAAAATAACTGTTTATTATTTAATTATAGGAGATTAGAAGAAAAAAATTAATTTTATAATTAAATTAATTAATAACAAAAAATAATTAAATTAATAAGAGCAAAAATAATTGAATTATTTAATTAATGAGGAGAGGAAAAATAATTAAATATTTAAATTTTAAATAATAAATGTGCAAGAATAAATTAATTTAATAATAAAAATTATTTAATTTTAGAAGAAATTAGGATAATTAAATAATGACAAATTATTTAATTATAAATGTGATGGAGGGAAATTTGGATTTTGAATTTGAACTAGAAGATAATGCAAGCTTAATTAAATAATAAAATTACTTAACCAATTTAGAGGAATAATTAGTGAAAATTGCTAGAAGGCGTTGGACAATTTTCAGTATCGACAAGGGGTATTTAATCAAAGATTAAAATGATTGCATATTTGGCTTGTAGAACTTTTAAATAGAGCATTACATTGCCATTTTCCTAGAGCAAATTTTTTAAGTGATACGAAAACAATTTTCTGAATCCTAGAGATTTTATCAATTAATCTTATATGTTAGTTTTCAAATGATGGTTTGCCTTTCAGCATATGCTTGGGATAAGCTAACTTCTAGGTCTATGTAGGAGATTCTTGCTTGTGTATGGAGGTAGTTATTAGTTGAAGCCTAAAGGTCAAAACATTTTTGACTTTTGGACCTTGGTATCTTTTGGTACAGTATGAGACACAGTTCTCATCTTGTAGAGTTGCATATCTGAGCTTGCCATGAAGCTTCATTATTTTCAAGTTTTGATTTATTTTTCTTCTTAATTGGTTTTACTTAGAAGCTTGGTTTAATGAGGCACGGATAGTCCTCCAACAAAAAAGTGACCTCTTAGGTGGTTGGTCTGTTTCCTGAAAATTTATACTCCAGCGACCAGCTAACAAATTCAAATTGTCTTGTCAGTGTGAAACACCTGAAATGTGGTGACGGCTGCTTCTATGTTGAGGTAAAGAGGCTGAAGTCATATATGTATTTAAAGATGTCTGCAAGAAAGTTTTTTTTTTTCTGATCATAGGAATAGAATTCAGTTGAATCTATTGGTGATTGTTCATGGAGATGCAGATGATGGATCCTTGTGAATTAGCTCAACAGCCCTGGAGATGATCAGTGTTATATTAGTTCTAGATAATGTTTTTCACATATGAATTGCAAATTGTATACTTCCCGACATGTATATAAAATATAGGGTCTTTGAAATAATTGACTATTAAAACAAGATCAATTTCAAATAGGTTTATGAACTTGAGTGTATGGGCAGAGTGATATCATTTGAAATGTTTCTTTTTATTTTTCTCTCAATTGTAATATTACAGGAAATTGTTTTCTCTTTCCTCTTGTTTTCTGTTCTCATCTTCCCTTATTGCTTTTCTGTCACTGCTGATAAAAATGCTGGTCCATGATCTGAGGGAGCCATTTTGTAGCTAATCATTAATATTAGACAATTACATTTTCCAACTTACCATGTGGCATAAACCTCCTCTTGTAAGTTTAATTTGTGAAGGTATCATCCCCTTTCCTCACATTTGCTCTGATTCATCATGTATAGTGGCAGGAATAGGCTTTGCCTGTATATGTGGTTAACATTATCTATACATGAAAGTAAAATACAAATTTCATTTTCTCTATATGACAAATGCTAATTGTGTTTGTGTGTAGGCTCTATGGTTCGGGGTTTAGCTGATTCAGTTTAGCCCTGTTGTTATAAATCTATGATCATATTTCGTTAGTGCACTCTTAGTTTTTAAAAATTTAATGACCTAGGGTCATACTCTAGGTAGGGTCTTCTTTCTCTAGTACTCCGATATTATAATTGTATTTGCTTCTCAAGTTCCATTGATCTACTTTTGCACAGTAATATGTACCTTTCTTATTTTCTTTCAAAGACATGAAATCTTGATGATAGGTCGTACTTTTTACCTTTCTGCGCTCACCTATTTAGCTAGTTGTAGAGAAGTTTGTATCGTGTACGTGTTTTATGCCAATTTGGATTGATTCGTTGCAACTTCATCTTCATTCTGTATTTACAATCTTGATCACAATCTGCACTACTGGTTTGCTTTCCTGAAACTCACTCATTTTACAGTTAAATCTTGTAGGTTGACAATAAAGCAGCAGTTTTAGGCTTTGTGGGAGCACCATGGACCATTGCAACATATATTGTAGAAGGGGAAACAACTAGAACATTCACAAAAATTAAAACAATGTGCCACAGATCACCTTCTATATTGAGGGCTCTTCTCTCACATCTTTCTCAGTCAATATCAGATTACATTGTATTCCAAGTCAATTCTGGTGCACAATGTATTCAAATTTTTGATTCGTGGGGTGGGCAGCTAACACCAGATCAATGGGAGTATTGGTCAAAACCATATATAAAGCAGGTTCTCTCTCTCTCTCTCTCTCTCTCTCTCTCTCTCCAGCTAGAAAAAATGCTTTGATGATCTTTGTTGTAGGTGTATGCATATATATCATATATGCAATTATGCAAGCATTCATTTATCTTAAATATGATTATATAAATACATGCACATAAACAAAATATATCCATGCATAGGGTTGTTTATGTGTATCTTATTGATGTAAATATATTTATTTACATATACATGATCTTTCTAGGTTTCTTCAATCCTTATACATAGAAAGAAAAAAATTATGTACAGAAAGAATGATTTTATATATATTTTTGTATGAAGTTCAACAGCTAGAGGAAAAGTTTAAGGATTCAAGAATGATCATTAAACATTTACGGCCATATTTGACCTGGCTTGGTACCTTCACCGCATTTGGGGCTTTGCTGATTCGGGGGAGGGGCGTCATAGATACCCCTACCTTACCTACTGTTCTTTAGAGTCTATTGCTGCTTCTGTTGTCCCATTTGGTCGCACTCGCGGATGGTTTGCTGAGACTTCGGCCCTTCTTGGGTCTATTGGGATTGCTATAGATCGCCTCCCTCCCTTCCAGTACTCTCTCAATTCCCCCCCCATCAGAGATGACATTTACAGACAGTTCATTCATACTATTTGGGTTAACCCCCACGGGGGCCTTCGCTCTAAGATGGCCTTTTATGCAAAAAACTTCTGGATTTGAAGGACGGACTCATTGTTCGCCCTTCCTACTTATCCCACCACTAGCCACATTCCCTCAGGGCCCCTCTTGGCTCCTTCAGAGTGGGTTTGCATCAGCTCCGTTGCGAGACCGAACATCATATTGACAAAGTACACAAGATCAGTCAGCTTTGCAGCATTGGGGAGGTCGAGTCTGACGATCACTTCATCTTTCGCTGTCCTCTATACTACGAGATCAGAGGGAGGTTCTACTGCCTCTTTAGGCAGGCGCAGTCGCTCTCCACCTTCAGATATACGGAGCAGAGATGCCTTGCCCTTTACTTTTAGGAAGCCTTTAGGCTTCGGGACCACACACTTCAGCACCAGCATCTTGCGACGCCTCCACCCTGTCAGCTTATTACTTTCTTCTTCACAGAGATTAATTCAACACGTGGTACCAAGCGTTAGCTTGGGCCCGCCACTTATTCCAGATCTGTGAGGCCCAGGACGAGCTCCTTTTTGCAGCAGCATCCTCATCCAGGTTCACTCTGAGGCAATCCATGATTTTGATTGATCCTATTGCTTATCCTTAAGTTCAGAAGTTCTTCACGGCAGTTCAAAACCCTTAATTGGCTACGTGAGGATTTCTTTTCTTCTCCATTGGACTCTTTTCCATTGGACCCTTCTTTCTATTTTTATTTCAGCTGTTGCTTTCTTCTTAGGGCACCATTTGGTGTCCCTATTGCGGGCTGGCCCCCTTTTTATGTAATTGGCAGTCCCTTTGACCCTTTGTGGTCTTTTGTTGGACATTAATAGATTTTATCTAATCTTATCTTATCTAGCTGTTGAATTTTATGTATATGTTTTGTAACATATTTCTGTATGAAACCTATCATTTGACAAGAGTATGATTTTGAATTTTAATTTTATTCTCAGTTTTCTGGAATTTGATGTCATAAAACTTTTTGATACTACTTTTTAATTTTATCTTCATATGTCTAAAATTGCAGTGGCGTCAAATATATTTTAGCATTGATGTTCTTAGTGGAATCACAAACTTTTCTACTTTTGTTCTCTATTGAACTTCAAGCTCTGTTCATGTTACTAGTTAAAAATGAGAACTAATAATGATATTAATATTTTTGACCAAAACCTAAGTTGCCGGTTCAGGTTCAGGTTCGAAGGACCGGTTCGCCAGTATGGAAAATTTTTGAAATAGGGTTTGGGTTTGGTAGTACAAAAACATATATATATATATATATATATATATATATATATATATATGCAGCTTAGAAGCATGAATTAAGATTAGAATGTCACATAGTATCCTAAAAACAACAAAAACACCATAAACATGTAATCATAGCATCATATCAACTTCAAAATATTAAAATAATAATATTGAGTTCAAGTATCATTGTTTTGACTTTCAACAATTGGAACTTTATACTAAGTTTCAATCATCTGATGGATTATCTAAATCTTCATCTTCTTCTTCTTCTCCATCAAAGGCATTAGTTGATTCACAAACAGTTCCAATGCGAATGGGATCAGCTGCACCAATAACATTCATGCTTTCCAAGTCCTCAAATGCTTATTTCTTTTTCACGGTACAGAGAGCTTGTTTGTTTGTAATTAACATCCCACTTGAAAAATGTTAAAAAAGTGGCTTGCAACTCCCTTCACCTATTGAAGAAATTGTTTAATGTTTAAAATATAATTTATCACTATAGAGAGCTTGCAATTAATCGGGCAGGGTCATTATCAGCAATTGGATATAAAAATTTCAAGAAATCTTGCGGGCTAGTTTAATTTGATGTAATAATTATCTGAACTTCAGTTAATTTTATTTTGTAATGTTAAATATCTTATTCAAATTCTGTAATTACTAATAATTGTTTCCCACACGAAATTATAGAATGTTTCTCAGTGGAAATGTACTTGGTTTGCACTTGGTCTGCTTGGGTCTACCCTGGTTCAACTTGGGTTCAGCCCGGACAAACCAGCCTGCCTGGGTTCGAACCCTGTTCGAACCCACAAGCGAACCGGACCTGAACCAGGAACCGGTTTGAACCCTGTCCGAACCAGGGTCCCAGGCAGGCGAACCAGACTTCATAGACCAAAACCAATAATTAAGTAGTTTTTCACTGGCTGCAACCAAACATGTTAGATTAGTGAGTGGATATGATGAAATGATTACATTTTTTTTTGCTAAATGATAAGTGATGGATACAACTATGGCTAGCTGGACATGGCTTGGATATGATACTGTTGTAGGCGAGCCATGTCTGAATACACCAAGAACACTTTTGTCCCGTTGGGTGTATTTTCTATGTCTCTGTGTAGTATGTAGCTATGAATTGGACAGGTGGACATCTGCACAGTTGGGGTACCCTTGGAGTATCCAGTGGCTCAAAATTGGCTATGCCATCTACCTTAACACTTAACTCTTGTAAAATTTTGGATATTTTGACATTTGTGAATGACAATGTTTTGTAATTCGCTCAAATTATGCCTCATAAAAATCTCCACAACAAACTTATAGTCTCCTATGTTGTTAATCCCATGGAGAGAACATTGAAATACCATCTACATATGCTGAAATTGGAATTGCTACAACTGTAAACTCCCATCTGCATCCTTTATTTTAATTGAATGTGTTCATGCCTCAAATACAAATTGACACTGCTAAATATAAGATGTATATACATTCTTTAGGTTGATGCACATTCGAAGATACAGGTTACTACAAACGTGATTGATTATTTTCATGGATGGTATACTATGCTGAAGCAAGTCACTGAATACCATAATACCCAAGTTACCAGTCTTGGGATGGTTTTGGGTTTGGGTTTAAGGGCTCAATTCACTGGTTTGGTTAAAAATTTTGGGGGTTGGGTTTGTTTGGGGTTTGTCCATACAAAAACATATAAAAATAAGGAATATATACATATTTGCAACCTAAAATAAGAAATATCAGTGGCATCTAATATTTTTAATGTTACAAGAATATTTATAAGCTTTATACATTATTAATAAAGTTATATAATATTATAGTATAGTAATAAGTTTTAATAATTAATATTGTGGTTAATAATAAAAAAATTTGCAAACAGAGATGTTTGGCTTTACATCTGCAATTGCATTTGCTTAAATGTTTCCAAGGCCTCTTGAACAATTTTTTTTTTTGTGCATATCCTGCAAGCATGGCATTCCAAGAGACCACATGTTATTGAACCCAAGTCCGTGCAGTAACATTCTTGGAGCCATCACAAGTAGGAAGTGTCAATTTATTCACTTTATGTTGTAGTTCTCTATTAGATTGCTGCATAGGTTGTGTCCTATCACCTCTGTATCCTCTCCTAGCATTGTTGTACTGATCAAATGGAAACTTCTACGTAATATCTAGATCAAGCCTTGCCTACTCATCCATGTTGGAAGTGAAGTCATTTGCAGTCTGATTTTGCTCTTCTTCTCTCAGTAGTGACTCCACTCTATGCAGAAAAGTGGGCTGGAAAGGTCTGAAGGTTGAACCTGCTGGGGTTCTTTTGTGGCAGTGTGATTTCGTTATCCCAAACTGACCTGAATTGCTTCCTTCTCCAGAATTGTTTGGTGTGGGTCTATTGTGATTGACTGTGTTGGTTAGGTTATGCATCAGCTGCACTAGCATTTGAGTCATTTGTTCTTACCTCTGGGACATTTGTTCTTGCCTTTTTAGGAACGCCTTAAGGTCATTTTCATGATTAGCCGTTTTCTTCTTGTTTTGCCTCCAACCCCATTGCTGTTTGCTTGTGAAGCTGCTTCCGATTTCTGACTTTCTCTTTCTAGGGCTCTCAGGCCTCTGTTACTCAACTGCATACACTGAATTTACCCAGCAGGTTGGCAGGATTGCCTGATCTATTACCAGTGTAAAAAACCTAGGGTTTCTAGTTAATTTTCAATCAGTTTTGCTAGCAAATTCAGAGTTAAGACTGGTAAACAAAATCATAGTTTAGAAATTAGAACCCTTCACAATATGCAGATTTAATAAAAAAAATTGCTAGAATTCTGCACAAGCACCATGGAACTATAGCTCAAAACTTCACTTAATCAGCAAGATTAATGTACTAAGAAATTAGTCCAGAACCTGGATCAGAATGCACAATAGCTCAAAGTTGTATAGGTGATAATTACAATGCATGACAGTGGCCTTGTTTTAGACTGGGTTCGTATTCCTTGTGGCCTCTGGTCTGTAGCAGAGTATGTATGAGTCTGGAAGTAGTCACACAGCAATGGTAGGGATTGAAGCGCACAGCCTTCAATGCTATATCCTTGATTTGTTGTTCCCTCTGCTCCAGTCTGGACTAATCAGCCACCAAGGTAGGTCTCTGTAAGGTCTCCTAACAGGTGGCTCCAAGTAAATTTGCCCAACTTTACTGTTGATTGACGAACACCAGATCTGCAGATGGTTCTGAGTGGAAAGAACTGGCAGATACCCCTTAGTAAAGTTGGTGCCTCTTGTGTTGGCCCTTAGCAGGCCCAGCTTCTAAAATCGCCTCCCAAAAGTGTATCCTAGGTGGCCTATGCCTTGTTTGCTCTTGGTTGGTAGATTCCACAACAGTAAGGTGTTATCTCGCTGAAGAGCACTAAGTAGTGTTTGACCTCTGATTTGTTCTAACCTTTTTATTCGCT
This sequence comes from Thuja plicata, assembly GCA_018584345.1. Lineage (NCBI taxonomy): Eukaryota > Viridiplantae > Streptophyta > Pinopsida > Cupressales > Cupressaceae > Thuja > Thuja plicata. The sequence continues at coordinate 6,574,951 of MU223224.1, read as the reverse complement.
GGATGAACATAACTGCAATAAATTGACAGTAAGCAGATTTGAAAGAGTAGAATACAATGAAGAGTTAAGGAGGTTTAGGGTTTTTGTCCTAACCTCCTTACACACACAACAGAGGTTTTGTTCTGTTGGAGTGTCACTAGGAAATTGTCCCAAAAACTCTTCATATCCTGCTCGTGACGTGCTAATACAAATAACTATGTTCTCCTTAATAGGCAAATAGTCCCAAATTTTGGCACAAAGCACAATTCGAATTTTGGGTGCCACATAACCTTTTTATTCCCTAGATGAACATACCTGCAATAAATTGACAGTAAGCAGATTTGAAAGAGAGAATGCAAGGAAGAGTTAAGCAGGGTTAGGGTTTTGTCCTAAACTCCTTACACACACAACAGGGTTTTTGTTCTGTTGGAGCGTCACTAGGAAATTGTCCCAAAAACTCTTCTTATCCTTCTTAAGACCTGCCGATACAATAAATATGTTCTCCTTAGTAGGCAAATAGTCGCAAATTTTGGCACAAAGCACAATTTGAATTTTGGGTGCCACATTTTAAATCCACAATTATAATATTAATTTATATTCTTATATTTAATATTTATTAAATAGATCTACATACACGTAGAGTTTTACTTTATTTTTGAATTTTTTTTGCAAGTCGGTCCCAAGCTGTTGGGGAGATGATACACTTGGCATAGATATCTATCATGACATTGACAGGTTCTAATAATTAATAAAAATCCACCATCAATTTTGCTTTGATGGATATCCATACCATAGTTCCCATACTCAGGCTTGTCTCAAACTCGAGAGCTTAAAAAATAGTTAAATTTCTTAAAAAAAATATAATTTTATGCAAAATACAAGTACAAAATATATCAAATGAGTGTGGTGGGGGTCTAGGGGCAGTGCCCCTCTCACATTCCCTGTTGCTGTCTAGAGGAGGGTTAAGGAGTGGAGCCACCACCACCTAGCCCAAATGAAGGCTTTCAAAATCACAAAGATTGTCATGGCACATGCCATTTTCATAATTTTTAATAAAGAAAAAAACTATATTTTTTGAGTGCGACTGCATCTGCTGCATTTCTTAAAAAGTCTTGAAGCTTCATCAAGAACACCATTTTATGTATATCCTGCAATCATTGTATTCTATGATACCACATATTTTTGAGGTATTTTGTCAAACAGTTCATGTGCCTTGTGTATCCTTTCACCTTTTGCATACACATCTACCAAGGCATTTCCAGCTACAATATCTAATATAAAAAATCCTTTCCATTGTTTTTTGATAGATGACCGTACCATGATCCAAGGCTCTTATGTTGGCACGGGCTAAAGCATGTTTGCAAAAGTGAACTGATTGGTTTAGACACTTGTTTGTTGCATTGAATAAAATAGTGTCGATTCTCGTGAGGGTACTTATGCTTTTTGTTATCTGCAAAAAGAGATTACATGAGACGACATCTCATTTTGTTAGCTGGAAATAAGCCTAAAAACAGCAAGGATGAAAGATGAATTAATATCAATTCATAAAAAAATAAAACAAATCACAAAATAGCAATGGATGCATCGCAGCAAGAGTGGAAGGAGGTGAAATTTGTGATGGGTTTGTGCAGGTTTATCTTGGATGAATGCACCTGGTGTTTGTAGAACCTTGGCTGAATCCCCTACAGAATGGAACTGAATCCGTATCCAGGCCAGATTGGACCCAAACTTGCAAGTCCAGGGGGCCAATTGCCTTCAATGTACAACAATGGATAATGAAAGGAATGTAATGAACAACACGACAAAGGCATTACACAAGTGAGCACATGATTTACATTGGAGAAACACAATATGAAAGATCTCCAACATCAAAGTTGTTAATGTTTTACCAGAAACCGAAATAAGCAGCAAAACATGACAGAATAAAGAATAATAAGACACTAATATTTATCCTGGGAAAACCCTCCTACACGAGGGAAAAACCCAGCCACACCACAAAATGATCTCCTTTATTTATGATAAAAGTGACTGAATACAATATCTTCAGAATTTCAAAATACTCTATATAAACTCTCAACACAGCATCACAAAGAAAATATACACTGAACTGAAAGCTCCTATCACAAGATATAATCGCTTTTCAAAATAATATGAGTGCATCAATCTGTGGAATCATCATCTGAACCGTGACACCAAATAGAGGCCATATATATAACATAAGCTCACGAACCATCCATCATTGAGTTCAAAGGAATGTGAGGAGATAACAGCAAGACTTCTTGAAACGGTAGACCATTCACATGGAAGAGATGACTCTTCGTGTGCAGATGCGAGGGTCTCTTCAGTTGCTCATGACGCAGGATACTCTTCAGTTTCTCATGGTGCCACATACACAGCCACCTCACCCATACACGGTGACTTTTCATGTATCCTGACAAGAGTCCCCTATTGAATGATCATAAAATACTGACAATAAAATTCCTTCGGAAGCTACATACTTCAACACTCCCTCTTAGCAAAGAAGGAATTTTCCAGATACTCGAGTCATGGAATCTCTCAACATGATGTTCATCATGGCTACACCCATGAGTGTCAGCAGCAACCTTTATCACAAATTCTCTCAACGTGATTTTGTCATCTCAACACGACGAACATAAGAAGCTGCAACAAAAATGTCAGTAACAAAAAAAAAATTTCATCACAGATTTTCTCAACATAATATAGTCATCTCAGCATGACATTCACCGTGGCTACTCCCAGAGGGTGAAAGAACAGAAAGCTAAGTCACACTCTCACATGACATCCACCACGGCTACTCCCAGAGGGTGGATCCACCATAGCTACTCCCAGAGGGTGGAACAAGGGTTTTCACCTCAAACTTCTTTCGCAAAGAAGAATGCATTAACAAGGGATTGCACCTCGAACTTCTCCCTCACGGAGAAGAACTCATTAACAAGGGATTGCACCTCGAACTTCTCCCTCTCAGAGAAGAACTCATTAAAACGCATAAAATATCATCTGAATGTTGAGACTCCCTCTCAACAAGGGCAACATTCTCATGGCTTTGATTATCACAATACCAGGAAATTGGCCCCAATGTTTGTCCAACAATGAGCTTTTGTAGTCACACTGCTACACAAGCTTGCTGATCCTCTGCAAAGGACTTGGCATTCTACATTTGCCACTCAAGCTCCCTCTAAATCTGATTTCCTCCTCTTAGAATAAATTGATCATAATAGGTTCTTCTTCAAGAGATGTTTCCAGTAAAGAGCCACCAACTCAGCTCAGGCTGCAATATCTTATCATCCTTGTGCTCCTCGATCTGTCCTGGAAGCATATTAGAGAGATTAGAAATAGACTCAAACTAGATTCCAAAGAGAAATATACAGACTAATGCTAGAAGCATACATGATTCACTATTCCCAATTTTATTGCATGAATTAACTACATAAAGTTCATGATCAATATTCAAGGGTACAATCATAAAATACTTATCTCTTTATTGATAAATCCAAAGTCTTTTAACAACTGCAAGTAGGTTTCACAGCCCTTGTGCAAGCTAGGCAAGGCACCACATCATGCAGCTTTGAGTGCTTTGAGCCATATAACCCATGTTTATGCAGACATATCTCACAGAAGCACTGAGATTCAATCTGAATATTTCGAACAATATATATTTAATGCATAAACAATACAGTGTGATCGCTGATAGTAGAATGAATACTACTTCTAACTCCATGCACAAGATGCTTTCTTACACCCGCTCTGATATCATGTTAATGTTTTACCAGGAACCAAAATAAGCAGCAAAGCATGACATAATAAAGAATAATAATACACTAATATTTATCCCGGGAAAACCCTCCTTCACGAGAGAAAAACCCAGCCACACCGCAAAATGATCTCCTTTATTAATGATAAAAGTGACTGAATACAATATCTTCAGAATTCCAAAATACTCTATATAAACTCTCAGCACAGCATCACAAAGAAAATATACACTGAACTGAAAGCTCCTATCACAAGATATAATTGCTTCTCAAAATAATATGAGTGCATCAATCTGTGGAATCATCATCTGAACCGTGACACCAAATAGAGACCATATATATAACATAAGCTCACGAACCATCCATCATTGAGTTCAAAGGAATGTGAGGAGATAACAGCAAGACTTCTTGAAACGGTAGACCATTCACATGGAAGAGATGACTCTTCGTGTGCAGACGCGAGAGTCTCTTCAGTTGCCCATGACGCAGGAGACTCTTTAGTTGCTCATGGCGCCACATACACAGCCACCTCACCCATACACGGTGACTTTTCATGTATCCTGGCAAGAGTCTCTTCTTGAATGATCATAAAATACTGACAACAAAATTCATTCTGAAGCTACATACTTCAACAAAAGTAATATGATTTATTCATCATTTCTCATGGTTACTGATGGATATAAAGCTGTGGCTCTCTCCTGGAGCATTAGAAGAATATTAATTCCTGCATCTCCTTTATGACAATGCTACTTCTGCCCAAAGATCTGGTTTTACCAAGTAACTGTTCAGATCCATATCAGCTCCCCCTTTTTTTCCTTTTCTCGAAAAGAAATGTTGTTTGGATTTCCAATTTCATGTCTACTTTTGGGAGGATCCTGGATCTTGTCCTAAAATCACAAATTCAATTGAAATAAGCAATGCAATATAGTTATCAACATAAGTCTTGGTTTAGCTCCTGCAACCATGTTAGATAATTCATAAGATCAATTATTTCTTTTTACAGTTAGGGATCCAATCAACAATTATAAGCACATACATAATAATAATCATCTTATTCAATTTAGATAAATCATGCAATAACCATCCATGGTTCCACTTCTCATATTTAATTATACTTAGGGTTTGCAGAGGAAATCCACAAAGGGTGTACGGTTACTGTTTAGCCCAACTAAGTCCAAGGGCATAGAGCATCCAACCAAGACAATTCGACCCCTTGGCCCACAAGCGGCAGGAACATCCAACCAAGACAATTCCGTCCAACTCGGGGTGGTGTGCTTAGGGGAAAAAGCTATATCAGTTCTCCCAAATGCATCTCCTTCCTCACCCACATATGATTGTTTCCTTGGGAGATTAAATAAATAATTAAGAATCTAGAATGATTAGCATTTCACATCCCTAACTATACCAAACACAAAAGAAATTATATGTTAGGTAATATCTTCATCATGCATACACTAAGCATATATCTCATGCATACCACAATTGAACAAGAATGCTATTGCCTGCAATAAAAAGCAATTTCTGATCTGATCAATCTATGCGCCTGATCACTGATATCTTATGAATTGATCTGTTATTTATGAGCCCTGATTGCTAATTGAATTGATTTCCTTGATTGACGATTTGAGTTATTGACAAGTGATCAATAAGTGATTGTTGATTAGATGATTGATGAATGATGAATTCTGGTTTGATACATTGGCGAATGATGAATGCTGATTTGATAGAGAGATGCTTGACTACTGAATTGCTTGACTCAAATGAAACCTTCTCTCCTTTATATCTTCCAATGTGGGGAGAGTCACACCTCTTCATCATGTCTGTCCTTTGCAATGGTCACAACCTTTCACAATTACCACCCTTTGGAAGAGTCGCAACATTCATTATTTCTGCTTTTTGAAATAGTCGCAAACTTTTATAATTGTCACTCTTTCAAAGAGTGACAACCCTTCATAACTTTTGCCTTTTTTCTTCTTCCATTAATTCTTTCTTGATCTACACCTTCCTTTTTCTCTTCCTTCCTCTCTCCCCCCTTCAAACAAAGTTCTCTTCTTCCTTTTATATGTCATGTTTGAGGGAGTCACAACTTTAAATTTCACGTCTTTTGACTGTTCATTAAACTTAACTAAATTTTAATTATGTTATATTAAATATTTTAATTTTATTCTTTTATATTTTTAATTTAAATTTGCTTTTTTTTCTTTTATGTTTTAATTTTATTATTATTGTTTATTATTAAATCCCATTTCAAGAAGGGAACATTACACCCAATATTTTTTTCCCATGTTTCCTTTTTTCCCTAGATGGCAAACTTGGATTATTTTTCTAAGTTTTGCAATTTCAAATGGATGAGTCCTAGCCTGATTTTTGGTGGCTATATCTCAGGTCTTGGGATGCTCCAAATCAATTTTCAAGTCATTTGGACCTCATTCACTCAAGTTATCACAAAATGGATGTTATACAGTTTGAGTATTACTTTTAGCTGGTAGGAAAAAACATATGATATATGAAACTGATAGTTATCTTCAATTTATAAATATCCGAACAATTTTATCTTAAGAATTGCTGTTTTACTAAATTTAGAAAGAAAAAATAGAAAAAGTCCTGAATTTTCCAGAAGTAGGAAATAGGAAATAGAGATTAACAATGACTGAGGAAAGTTTCTTAACCTCCAAAAATAACTACTTTAAACGTTTTCCTAATTGTAGCCTGCATATATGCTAGAAGAAAATTCCAGTAAGTGTATATTTGATTTGTACATTGTAGAAGGTACAAGTGTTCAATACAGAGAGAATTTCGAGTCTACATATTCCAGCAAAGTAAGGCATCCCTTGGTGTCAATGTGTAAGTGGTTGAACTTTTTATCATAATGCTTACATTGGTGCATGCTTGAAGTTTGGTCTATCATGACATCTCTTGCAGGCACCTACTTTACCTTCTTATTTATAGGTACACTAATTGATTTGCTGATGGTAAGGTGCAAGGTCAATTAAAGTCTAATGTCTATGGTGCTTTTTAGTACTCTAGGTTGATGGTAGACCGTAGAATGAGGATGTAAATGATATTGTCTTGTTGTGTCAGCGTCAATTTTAGTGGTGACCCTATTTTGGAAGGATACTTTAGTATATAATTGTTAATTTACAGTAATATGGACTTTTCTTTCTTTGGTCAATGAAATGCTGTCATGGGGACTGCTCCCTTTAAATATAATCGGTAGAAAATTACAAAATTGTTTTCCTAAAGATGGGGAGCAGCATTGTTACATTTTCATATAACGCTATCAGGGGCTAATTATTACAAAATGCCCATATCATTCAGACTTGCCCTTTTCTTAAAACAAAAATATAAAAAGCTATGAATACTAGCACCTCTTGGTCAGTCATCCCTCTACTCATCATCAATTGCAAAAGACCAATCCATACTGCCTGTTGCAAAAATCCCCATCACATATGTGAGGAAAGAAACCCTAAAATCGGCTCTCTTCCTTCATTGTTTCTTAGTGGCAATGTTTGTTTGGGCAATGAAAAGGCACCAAGGCCCCATGAGAGTGTCATTGTGCAGATAACACTCCCATTAAATAATAGAAACCCAGCACTGTGAACGGCATCCTCCAACAGTCTCCAGGCTCGCTAAATACTGTTTTCCCTATGAGCCAGGATGTCATCATCCTGATTATTCTTCTCCTTGTTGAGATCTAGAAATACCTCTAGGAACATGGATGTAACATCTGAATTTACTCTGTACCGAGTGTCTACAATAATAAATTCCTCTTTGAACACCCATTAGATTGTATTATAATTACAGATACTTGCATCTTCAAGACCATTCTAAGCTGCATTTTCAAGAAGCCTCCCAAAAAGGCCATTTGCAGGTGCTTCAAAGTCAAGTGGGCACTGGTATCCACAATGTCTCAATAAGAGCTTTTATGCAGGGTTACCCGGGGACGCGTCCCTGGCCTAAATCCCCAAGTTTCCGGAACAGGGACGTCCCCGGGACTTGGGGACGGCTTGGGGACGTCCCCACGCCATCCCCAAATTTCAAGGAAAAGTTGGAAACTTCTCCGGGACTTGGGGATGGCTACCCAAAAATTTGGGGACGGCTGGGGACGCCGTAGATGTCCCCCCCACGTCCCGGGGACTTCCAGCCGTCCCCAATCAAAAAGGCCCAAAAAAAAAAAAAAAAAC
>MU223224.1:6507316-6566570 GCA_018584345.1 Thuja plicata | reverse complement strand
AGTTTCTATGTTAAACTTATATTTTTGTTAGCATATGCATATTGACAATCCGATAATGAATTGAAATGGCATTGAAATGTTACTATTTACTTTGAGTATTTACTAAATGGCATTGAAATGTTGTATGTTAAGGTTATATGATGTTTAAATGGCATGCATTGTCCATATTTTCATATGAATGTAATGTATACTTGCAAATTTCCTTATATATTTGAAAATTTCCCTATATTTATTTAGCCGTCCCCTTTGCCATCCCCTGCCGTCCCTGTCCCGGAAACTCGGGGTAACCTTGCTTTTATGTAATACATAGGAGAGGGTTTCTGAAAATGAATGAGAGCCATCTTCCTATGAGGAGTTCACCTACTCTGACTGTTCTATACACATTCCATGTCATAATTTCTATGATCTTATTTCTCTTGTGAGCCGCTAGGGTATTAATAATAGCCAATGCTTATGCCATTTAACTGCATGTGAATTCAGCCAGCATCCTTTAAGAAGTATTTGGAGTAATTTTTTGTTCACCAATAGATTTAATATCAGTCTTGTGATACTGGTTAAAATTTCAAAGCCAACTCACACATCTGCCTCAGTATGTATTAAACACTTTATGTTATGCTCACTGGTGTAGTTGGCAAGAAAATCCACTTCCTAGTTTGCTTCTCTATGTGTGTTGCGAACATGTCAAGGATGGGCCACATAATTTTGAGAATCTTGGCAATTTTTCAATTAGGGCTATCTTTTTTTCTGCAGTGCATTTATAATAATCTGTGAATCCCCTTCAATTTGAACAATATCTATGCTATATTGCTTACAAACTTGAAGACCAAAGAGAAGGGCTTGGGCTTCTGCTTTGTTATTGGAACCATTTTCCAACTTCTTCGAGCCCACACAAATGAGCTTGCTTGCTCATTGCAAACTGTACATGCTGCTCCTGAAACTTCCGGATTTCCCCTTGTTGCTCCATCAAAGTTTAGAGTAGTTGAAGTGTCCACTTAGCCTTTCTTTAAATAGAGGACTTGCTGTTTACAACACTGGCCCATGAATGGGGGAATATGGAGTTATAATCATAAATTATTATTTTCATAATCCAAGTAAATTATACTCTTAGTAAAATGGTTAATAAATAATAAATAATTTTCTAAGCGTAGTTTTCTAAGTCTATATATATATATATATATATATTATAAATCTTAAGAGGAAAACATTATAAAGTAGATAAAGCAAATATATTAGTCATAGCACCGAATGCCATTTGAAAGGCATGAAAATGATAACATTTCATTGTGAAGAATTGGCAGCATAGAAAGGAAGGGAAAGAGGTTGTCAGGTGGAGACAAATACTTGCAATCTCCATTGCATACAGTAAGGCATCCATTTTTTACTATTATACCAGATGTGACAGGCATTCACTTGCCCGACAGCATGGAAAGGATAGGAAAGGCATGATGAAAGGCTAGAAAGGAGATTAGGGATGCATTTGATGAGTTGACAACTTGACATACAATTACATGTCTTTTACCCTGATTTAGCACATTATTTTGTGAAAAATTGAGCAAGGGTTTGGAGTGTTTGGGCTGGGCTTTTTGAATACTCAATGTTATTGATAATGCTTCTGTCCCTTTTGGTATGACTGAGAATGGTATTGGATGCCTGTGAGGTGGAATTCAGGTGTCAAGTTTGGCCAAAAATCTAGACTGCAATTTTTTTTTGTATGTGTGCTCCATCCATCTGAAAATTCTTCCTTAATATTAATTAATTTGTTGAATCATTAGTACGGGGAATGATAAAATAAATGATAAGTTTAAAGACAGTAGCATGCTGTTTTATTGTGGCCTTTGCATTGCTCGAATGCGATATGAATATACAAGTTTTTGCTAATTTGCAAACCTTAGTACAGCAAGTACAAACAGCCACAACTTCTTGTCATGGAAAATGATTCTATTTTATTAAATTGGAAAGCTTAGTCCATAGTATAGGACTGAATTTACTTCCTTAGTATCTGCTTACTAAACTCAGATCACGAACTGGGATTGCCTGAACAGTGTTGTGCTGAGATATGAGTAGCTAACATCTAGGCATAAGGGAATGCTATTGAAAAGAAAAAGAAAACAATTGTGTAAAATGTATCGATAAGTTGAACATTAATGCATTCTGCATGGTGATAAGTATAGCACCTCTATACCTTAATATAGATCTAAAGATTCTAATATTTGATGTTGTCTGATGTTATAGTTGACTGCAACTTTAGTTGTGCTGATAGTTGTAACTTGTGTATACCTTATTCCCAAACTCTATACCTTAATAAAATAAGGATGATCCCACAATGTATAATGGGATGCGCTCAATTTCTTTTTCCTCTTTTCACCTTATAATTAAGGCTTGTATCAGTAAATTAGTTAATGGAAAGATGTACGGAATAAGGTTGTATCCACTTCCTTTTGTCAGCTGGTCACTATATATATATATGTGATGTATGTATGAGTTGATCACTATGCATACATGTGTTTTATGTATGACCTGGTTGCTATGCGGTTTTGTATTCATATTTTGATGTTGACAATGCTTAATTAATGGTTATGATCCAATAGAGAGAATAGAAATCTCATCCCAAATGCGAGAATGAATTCTTTTTATAAAAAGTGTGTGAACCACAGAGCCTTTGGTTCCTGGAAAAGGATATGTAAGTAGGGTCATCTTGAATGTACCCTTGAAGAATAAGTTTGGGTCTAGGGATTTGTCACCATCTAGAGAGCTTACCCCAAGAATGCGAGTTGTGACATAGAGTTGTTACTATTGCCACGTTTGGTAAGGTTATGAAGCTAGCATATCTAAATTGGAATACATTATTAAGTCATAAAAATACTTGGTGTCACAAATTAAAGTGGGAAATCCAATAAATTGTTTGGTTGATTAAGATTGTGTTAGGATGTAATGAAAATGATAGTAAAAATGATTAGTAGTAACCAAAGGTGGTTTATATAATAAGTATTAGACTTTCCCTGACAATAATTACACGTCTAATACAAAATCAACGACATTAACACCATCCAGTGCAATGCATGGTCATGACAATGTTTTTAAAGTGACTACGATCTTTATTTTCTGTGTTTTGATTGCTATAATATTCATCGCCATTCTCCAAGTTCACAAAATTATGATTTTAATTTGTGGAGCACCTTGCAAACAGATTGTGAGTACAGTTAAGACCAAGTGCCCAGGTGTACCAATGGTCCTGTACATTAATGGTAATGGTGGGCTTTTAGAACGTATGAAGGAAACGGGAGTTGATGTCATTGGACTTGACTGGACAGTTGATATGAAAGATGGTAGAAAACGACTGGGGTCTTCAATAGGTGTACAAGGCAATGTGGATCCAGCTTTACTTTTTTCTCCGCTGTCGTCTATAACAGCAGAAACTCAAAGGTTAGGTTGTTTCATATTTATTGGATCTCTATTCTGATGAAAAATTTCTGGATCACTCACTGTAGACTATGAATTTGAACTTGTGTCTCGTGCAGGGTGGTCAGAAGTGCAGGGAAACAGGGTCACATTCTAAACTTGGGACATGGTGTTCTTGTTGGAACTCCAGAGGAAGCTGTTGGTCATTTCTTTGATGTTGCAAGATCTTTGTTTTATGATACATCAGCTCCTAATCATGGTTTGACAATGACCCCAAAATAAGAAGTGGTTAAACCTGTACTAAATCCGGGTTGCAATAAGTTGCTTGTATGTGATTATTTTCCACTTATTTAATATTTATGATGTCTGTTTAGTGGTCTTTGACCAAATGCTTTGAACTGACGTGCCTTTGTTTGGTGGAAAGGCAAAAGAGAGATTGGCACAAGATAATGCACATTCAGAACGTATCTAGCTGGGTTTGCATAGTTTGCTTGAACATTTAGAATTATTTGTATTCAAGGTGAAGAGTTGTACAGGTTTTCATTTGAATTCTTTTGCAATGTGACTATGGTGCAATTACTCGGCCAAAATGTGGCATAATTGAGACCATGGGTGATTTTCATAACAGGAGTGTTTTGTTTAAAAATCTCTTCAGAAGTTTTGCGAGGGTATTTCTGCTTAAAAAACAGACTTCTATCACAGTGGAAAGCATTCTAGTTTACAGTCTATAGATAAATCACATCTGAAGGGACATAGCAGAACATATATCATAGGTATAATCTCAGATGCCTCCATGGGCAATAGGGATTGTCCTGCCTGATTGAGTTGAAACATACATAAGTATATACAGATAGGTTTCTCCACAGGCCTTATTTAAGACATGTAGAAGCTGTGCTACTAATTTTTTTCTTGTTTAATGCCGGAATGTATTTTTGCATGTATTATCGTAGCCATTTATCAAAGCCATTAAAGTAGACAGTATATATATATATATATAATGGAAATCTTACTTGGATCTTATGCTGTCCAAACATCGAATAGATTATGTATGAAAAATGCAAAAATTGAATCTAAGCTTCTTAATTTAACAAAGTATTGAAAATGGCATTACAGATGTGAAATCAGGCTGAATGAGTAATTATTAACTAGTTCATTGGAAGACACTAACAATGAGATATTTCTATGAAGGATGAGCTGATTATTTTCTTTGGATGGCTGAGGTGATCAGAGCTGACTTCTTTCAGCCAATGAACCCTGCAATAAAAAATTAAATCCACGATTCTTACATTAACTAGGTATTGGAAATGGCTTTACAGATGTAAAAGCAGGCTGAATTGGGAAATCAATTGGATGACACTGACAATGAAATATTTCTGTAAGGATGAAGTGATTGTTTTCTTTGGGTTGCTGGCGTGATTATCAAAGTTCACTCCTTTAGCCAATGATCCCCACAACAAATAATTGAAATCAAGCTTCTTAATTTACCTAAGTATTGGAAATGGCATTACAGATGTATAAATGGGTAATTATTTAATTGGAAGACACTAACAATGAAATATCTCTATGAAGGATGAGCTGATTAGTTTCTTTGGCTTGCTGAGGTGATTATTAAAGATCACCCCTTTCAGCCAATGATCTCTGCAATACAAGGTGGTGTTTTAGATAATCATCTTCATAATGAGAGGCTCCAACTGAAAGAGTATGCAAACCCATAAGCAATTTCCTCTTGCCTGTTTTGTCTACAGCACTTAAATCCTTGCAAACATCAACCTTGAATTGAACTCTTTGAGATTCTGATGTCTTGACCTCCACCCTTTTGAATCCAATAAGCTGCTTTTTGGCATAACCAGTTCTATGGAGATTGAAAGGTTGTTTGGAGAAAAGCAAACCCACATGACTTCCTGTTCTATTGCCTGTATTTCTTACTTGCACAACAAATTCAAAATTTAAGCCTTCACAAACTGTGTCATCAACTTCAATTTCCTCATGGCAAAGGGAGTCATTAAACTTGGCACCAAGACCACTAGCATTCGTGCTAATTTGGGAGCATGATAGAAGTGGCAATTTGTCTAGAGATACTGTGAGAATTGTTGGTGCAAATATGAGAGAAAGCTCAAAAGTGGTATAACTCAGTCCATATCCAAAATTATATACAGTGTCTCCTGTGTAAAATCTGTAAGTCCGGCCAGGATATCCTGTAGTATTATTGGGTCTCATATTCATGTCTGTCATATTAACATTTGTGACATACTCCTGAGGATACCATGTGGAAGGCAGCCTGCCACCTGCAATGTCAGTCAATACATCCAATATTAGAATTCACTGTTCACCTTCTTCCATTCATCTTAATTGTTAATGTTGACAGACTCACTGTGATGAGACGGGGCAACTTTTAATGTCTTCTAAATAAAATTGGTCTTTAGAACATATCAGACTGTTTCCTTGCTTAAGAGGACTGTTTATATAGAAATTCAATTTAGAATGAATTCTGCAAGCTTTGTTTGATTGTCTTTATTAAAAGACCAATGTTCTTGGCTGTGACTTGGAACAAACATCAAAGTACACCTGCCATACTAAATAAGTTACATCTTCAAATGTGTAGATGGATAGATACCTGGATTGTAATCACCAAAAATAATCTGGGCAATGGCATCTCCTCCAGCTTGGCCTGGGTACCCGACCCAAAAAATCCCAGAAATTTTCTCATGGCTTTTAGCAAATGATATATCGATAGGTCCTGCTGCCATTATGACCAATACGACAGGTCCATTGGCAGCAATTGCAACTTCTGAGACTAGTTTTTGTTGTTGGCCAGGCAAGAGCAAATCTATTCTGTCAAGGCCTTCTGCCTCTATTGACTGATCTAGTCCTACAACTAATATCACTGCATCTGCACTTTTGGCTGCTTCGACTGATGCATTGATCAACCCACCGTCACTACAAGCAACATTTGCACATCCTTGCTGATAAGTGATCTTGCTGTACTTCTGCAAGCCTTGTAGAGGAGTTGTATATTTGCATGGAATGCCTGCATGAAAATCACCATAGAACTTTAGTACACCTTATTTCTAATGAAAAATACCCACTTTTAATGAAAAAGAGGGTCTACAACTTAGCTGTCACATCAGAGATGTTTTTATCATGTAATGATTACGAGCTTTATCCTGGCCCCAAGTTACAGTAGGGTCTCCCAAGAAATCCACAGGGACTTGCTTGGTACTTGATCTCTTCACCTTGGAAGTGTTCTCATCAATTAAATTCATTCCGTCTATAAAAACTTAAAAAGCATTGACACTAAAGCCATTCACCTAAGACTTGCACCTAGATCCATCTTTTACAAGCAACAACAGAGCTTCCCAAGACTCCTCCCTGGTTTCACTTGGGGCCATGCCACATCAGCACCCAAGCATTCTTACCCTAAAGTGGAGGTCACAGGTTTGAATCCAGATGAGACTACAGTTGTATACCTCACTTGAACAATAGACAAGGTGAATGATAAAAACAACCTAGTTGTGGAATGCATGCATAAGCAGGGCTTTAAGCATCAAATTAGTATCTTGCTTGGCAGTGACCTTAAAAGATACTGTTTTTAACCAATTATTTTCACTAAGGTGTTGCACATGCAGCCATCGTTCACCTGAGTTAACCAGGAGTTTCACCTGAGCTCACATGGTACATGATAGGAATGCCACCAACATGTTTCTATTCATAAATTCATTTGGGTGTTGTAAATTCATTCATGGTGTGAGCTAAGATGATCCATCATTAGCGAGGAACCTGAATTATGGTCATCAGCAACATGATAGCAACATCCTTAGGTATTTTGGTCTCTCAAGTTTACCCAAAACTTGTCTTTGTGCTAACTTACCACTAGACCATAACTGGAATTTTTGGTTTTATATATCACAGGTGTACTGCTGTTGGTGGATTGGCAAGACTCAGTTTATGACTTAAGTAGTTTCTTGAAGTTGAAATCAAAGACTCCTTGGAATTTCCTACTTTGAAGTGCTGGTTACACCATGACCTAAAAGGCAACTTTGATTTTATCTAATTCAAAAAGACTTTATTATGTGCTCACAAAGACAAGAATGCTACAGATTGCAAAAATCCAATTTCAATGAATGCTGTTACAGTATTCTATGATACTTTACCTGCATAGTTACCAATCATGACCCTGGTTGCATTTGCATGGGGACCTATAACTGCCAAAGACTTGTATTTGGAAGCTGACAGTGGTAATGACCCATCATTCTTCAACAAAACAATGCCCTGCCTGGCTGCATCCAAAGCTAGTTGCTGATGGTCAGCAGTACAAACGTCCTTTGCACCTAGTTTGCCGTAGGCTTGGTTTAGAGGATCACCATCAAAGAAGCCAAGGCGCATCAAAACCACATAGTTATTCACAAGTGCTTGATCAACTACAGACTGCTCCACTTTTCCTGTTTTCACAGCATTCTCTGTGTATTTCCCAAGGTATGTTCCACAGTTTAAGTCCAGCCCTGCCATTATAGCATATCCCAAAGATTAATAGGAACCAAAACAGTTGCATATACACATAATCGTCATTATTGAGGTCTTAAGTTTCTGTAAATTCTCAACTTACCAGCCTTTAGAGCCACTGCAACTGCATCTTCAGGGGTGTCAGTGTATTTGATTGCCTCATAGAATACTGCAACAGAGTCACAATCTGATACTATGTATCTGTCCAAGCAATATAATGTCAAATTTTTAATTTAGCTACATAGGTAGATTAACAAGATTCAAAGACAAGAACGTGGCTTACCCATCTAGGCCCCATTGGTCTCTAATAATTCCTTTCAGTAGATTCTCATCAGCACAAGTTGGAACCCCATTAACCCTGTTATAGGAGCACATTACGCTACTGACATGGCCTTCTTGAACACAACTCTTGAAAGGTGGCTGATAAGTATCCTCCAAATCTTGTGGGGTAACCTTTGAATACAAGGTCTTGCTAAATTTAGCACATGTTTCATTAATTGAACTCTACATTTATTTATATTAAATTAGTTTTTTTTCTTGACATTAAGCCATTAAAGCTACTGTGCCACAGTACTCAATTGCCCATGACATAAATACGGAGAATGTCAGAATGAGCCACGAGATAAAATGCTTAAAAAGTTAAATAGTATAACTCACCTCAGCATTGAAGTGGAAACGATCCACCCCCTTCCAGTTGTCAATATCATAGGCAGTGTAATGTTTACAGCAGGTGGAGACCTTGAGTGTGTCAGACTTGTCATCTATTTCTTGAAGTCCTTTGACGTAGTTAACTGCATATTGGCTTACAACCAGTGGGTCTTCTCCAGGGGTTTCTTGGCCACGACCCCATCTGGGATCTCTGAAGATGTTGACATTAGGACTCCAATATGTCAGACCAGCCTGCCCCAAATTATGCATTGCCCTTGCTTCTGTAGACACAACCTACAAAAGACGTAACATCAGAATATCAATTTATTGAACCATGAAACGGGTATGATCTTGCTTCTTAAATGATGCTTGAAGGGAAAAGTAGGAAATATTCAACAATGGATATACCGATTTAAGTAAACAGAGGATATAAACATTGCTAAGCTGTATTAGTGTCAGAAAAGGGAAGGTTGTTAATATTATTAAGGGAATGCTTACTGTAATACTAGTTCTGTGTTGGTAAAGTTTTAGCTGCTTTAAGTGTCTCATCGATTATTTTTGTTTTACTCACATTAGACAATGCAGTAGAATACACACACCCAACACAAGGAAGAGAGGGGTATTACTGTGGAATAATACCCACAAGTTGTCAGACTCATACTGGTATAAATGTTAACTTTGGCTCACCCAACACGAGGGGGAAATGGGCCATTGATGTAGAACAAAATCTTCAATCAATTTCATGGTATACTCCGAACCCAGTAGGAGCAGAGGAGGAATTCACAACATAACCAAATCTGCAACAAATAGGTCTGATCTTTTACTGTTATCATTGTGGTAAATAAACACAAGCAACAATTGGAGAAATTATCTTGGGACAAAATCCATAGAATAATTACAATCTACACAAGTAGAGGTATTAACTTGGAACAAAATCTGCAAGATGGAATTTGATTCACTGTTACTATCAATATAATGGTGTAACACCTTGAGGTCAAAGACTCATAAGGATAGGTATTAACTCGGGACAAAATCTGAAAGAAGGAATTACTGTTCTTAACAATGTAATAATAAAGCACCTTGGGCTCAAAGAATCAAAGGGAGAGGAATTAACTTGGAACAAAATCCGCAAGCACGAATTTGGATCACTATTGCTATCAATATAATGGTATGACACTTGGGAATAAGAAAAATTGTAAGTTGTGATTTAAGTAGAAGATGAAATACATTTCTTTTAACCTGTCAACTATATACGATGATACAAGCAAAAATTTATGCTTAGCAAAAATTTATGCTTATTTGCAGTAATAATGATGTACATGAAAAATTAAATCAAGACAAGCCTTTCAAAATATATGTTAAAATTAAATGTTTAGGGAATGGACTTAATAAGCAAAGTAAATACTCTTAAGCTCATTAATTGATAAATAGGAGATATTTTCCACAGCAAGTCAAATTGTGATATTGCTATCAGGATTCAACTGTGTAGTTTTTGAGTCAAACTCATTGACCCATGTTTTATGAGTAGTGGTTCACAAGAACCCACCTCTCATGAGAATGAATGGAACTATTAGCACTCATTGCATCAAGGTGATGCTCACAAAGGTGAAGCACCGGGACTTCCCGGGAGCTGGAGTAGTACTGGGATGGCACTCATTGCATCAAGGTGATGCTCACAAAGGTGAAGCACCGGGACTTCCCGGGAGCTGGAGTAGTACTGGGATGGGTGACCTCCCGGGAAGTCCCGGTGCTTCACCTATGTGAGCATCACCTAGATGCAATGAGTGCTAAGAATTCCATTCATTCTCATGAGAAATGAGTTCTTGTGAACCACTATTAATGAAACATGGGTCAATGAGTTTGACTCAAACTACACAGTTGAATCCTGATAGCAACATCACAAAGTAAATACTGATTAATAGCTCCTACAAACTATTTTGGCTTAAAGTATATTAGTATCTTATAAACTCATACCCATTACAAGTTGGAATAGAAATTTTAACATGGAACAAAATCTGCAGAGAGAAATCACTCTTGCAATTGTCTCACTTTAATAATATGCCCACAACCAAAACACACAAGACAAGTAGATATTGATGTTGATCAAATCATCAATAAAACATCTGACTTGCTAACTATCATCAATTTTTACTCACTGTTAAATTAAGGAGGTACTAACTTTAATAATATATGCAACAAGGAATTTGTCTCACCATTGGTATCAATGTAGCAATATACTCACCCAAAACAGGTAATTGTTGGAGTAAAATCCTCTACTTTGCCATTATTAACCAATGTTATAGTATACTTAAGACGGACTGAAGAAGAAGAGGAAGTATTTAAATGGAAAATAATTTGCAACAATCTATCACAACTGCTATCATTATCAGTGTAGTAGCGTTCTCACAACACACGAAGAAATGCTATATCAAATCTTGGAAAAAATCCTCAAAGGATTAGACTCACTACTGTTCGCGACTCTTTGTTATTCATATTAATGCAACACAAGGAGGTCTACGAGATATTAAATTGGAAGAAAATCATAAGAAAGAGATCAGACCTGCTATCGTTATCAATATACCACTATGTTCATACCCGACACAAAGAGAGAATACATTATTCACATAACAATTTTTTAAACATAAGAGTTGCTTTTGTAATCAATGTACTAGTCTAGATATATCAGTGTTGAATGAAATCTGCAACAAGGAATCCCTGTTTCTATCCTTAAGAATATAATGAAACAGAGTACAAGGGAAGAACTAGCAAAATTTGCAACAAGAAATTTCACACTAGTATCATTAATAGGAGATAGAACTGTGAAAAAAATCTGCAGAAAGACTTCGAACTCATATTGTTATCAATGTTGGAGAATTATCACACACAATACATATGGACAATAGAACTGCACCCGCAACAATAGATCTGATCCGCTAGTGTTATCAACGAGTATGCTCACCAAAAACATAGAGCATAATAGGCTTACCAAATCTACAAGAAGGAATTCGAGTTCTATTACTATCAATCCAGTAGTATTGATATAGAACAATATTTGCAACATGATTTCAGACTAGTTATGCTATCAATGTAGTAGTATGCTCTCACATAACACTAGGAAATAAGGTATTAATTTAGATTTTGTATATAGGGTGGGATTGAGGAGCAGAGCCTCTGCATCAAGCACACACGAAGGCATTCAAGTTCATATGAACCTTTGTCGTGTGTGCCGTCTTTCAGGTGTGAATATGGGCTAGAGTTTTTGGGAGTGAATTGACATTTTTTTCATTCTACTCTACAGCTCTACTCTATTCTGATGATGGATCACGGAGCGTGATCTGAAGCGCTGATGCTAACAAAATTGACACAGTTTGAATCCAGAAACAATTTGTGAATTATTACTATAGATTAAAAATCTAACATCTATAATTTTTTTTTTATATGTTGTGGGCCTTTGTGAAGCGCTCACAAGGGCTTAAGGTTTTGTATTTTTTGTTTATTGTATATTTTAAATGAGTTCGGCAGACAGTCCTTAAGAGATTGGGATAACCTGCTATCCCTGTGGGCTGCAAGATTTCTGCATTAGGGGGCATCCTGGGAAACGTCCCTCACTACGGGAGGATGTCTTGGATGTTACTAAAAAAATCAAATATTGGGACAAAAGAGGAAATTCTGTCTTGCATTCCCCAACATGGGAATGACTATTACTCTTTTGATTTGTAAAATAATATATAATAGTAATCAACAATGAAATAAGGAAAAGGATTCAGTAGTCACCCACCCTAATTTTGCACACCTTAAGCTCTCTTCAACAACTTTTTTTTGGTTTCTTTATAATAGACTCAAGAGCTTAAAGCTATTGTTTTAGCTTCTAGGTAGTTACACCAAATATGGGAGGATTCATTATGTGGACAAAGGTTAAAAATTGGTCATTTAAAGTATGTCCAATACCATTGAGAGACACCTTAATAATTGTGTGCTACTATCACCTATAAAAAAAAAATGCACAATTAACCAACTACATATCCTCTAATAAGTGTTTTGACCAATATCTATGCACTAATGCCCTAGTAACACTGCGCTGTGGTTATCAAAAAAGTTGCACAACTCTAATTAAATATTCATATTAGTTCACAAGTACTAATTTTGAAGAAACATTTGAAACATGAGATGATAATTGTTAATCAATGTGGTACCATAATCACAATTAACACAAGAAGAAGAGAAATGAACTAAGGTAGAACACAATCTGTAACAAAAGATCCGTCTCATCATTGGTATACTCATACTTGCTTGGCAACTGCTGTAAAAAAATTTAATTTACGAAGAATTTTATGTAAAATCTTTTGTATTTAAACGCTTATCAATTTGATCAATCATTCATATCAAATATTAAGAGGGCTTGTTGTAGGCACTCAATAGTGCTGAATTCAAATCTTCTTCAACACAAAAAATATTAAAAAATCATATTTTTATTTTTTAATAAATAATGTAAAAAATTAATTATTATTTTAAAATATGTTGTTATGTATAATTTGAATTAACTAAATATTTCAAAAAAATACAATTTTTATTTTTATAACAATCTGATATAAACTTCTGTATAATCTCACCTCTTATAACACGTTTCTAAATTCATATAAAAAATATCTAAAACAATCTTGTTAAAAATGTTCTAACAGTTAAATTAACTAACTTTTCTAAATTTCTATTGAAAACAATCTTAAAAATCTATTTTAAAAATATTTTAAAAATGTGAAACAATTTATCCTATTTTAAAAATTATTCCAAATCAATTTGTATTTTTATTATAAATATTATAAAATGATACATATCAATAATATAAATCTGAATAATATTATATTTATCTATATTATATTTTTAATGATTTTATTAAAATATAACAAAATCATAAGCGATGAGTCTTGGATACTCCTCAATTCTTGACTCTTAGTAGAAAAGATTCAACCTAAGACTTGTGCTCCCTTCAACTAAAATAACTTTGTGGAAGAGAAATCTTCCATAAAATAAAATAAATATAACATTTATACAATCTAATTAATTTTAAAATTGTAATAAATGATTTAAAATTGAAAAACGATCATATAGACTATGAAATTCCAAGTGTTAACACAAGGTTGAGAAGAGATATCAACACTCAAGAAAATATGCATGAAGGAATCCTACTGGCTAAGTAATAGACAAGAAGAGGAGTGTGTTAATGCTAAGGAATTTTATAACTACCATTTGAACCATTTTGTAAAGAGGACATGCCTGTCCAATTTTGTACCACAGAGACTCATTGAAAGTGGCTGCAGTAAGTATGACTTGGGGAAAGCTTGTAGCACCAGGCACAGTAGCATTAAACTTAACACCAGGTCCAGTGTTGGAGACTCCATGCAAGGCCTCAGACCACCATTCATAACTTGGAACTCCCAACCTTGGCACACCAGTTGCTTTGTTCACAAGCTGCTGAACTTTCTCTTGTAGACTGAGTCTTCCAACAAGGTCTTTGGCTCTTTCATTAAAAGTCATGGAGGTGTTGCAGAAGCCCAGTGTCTTTGTGTCCATTCTTTTGGGATTGCAAGCATATTCAATGGCAGAATGAACTTGAGTTGCATGAACAAGTAAAAAAGCAACAAGGGTTACATAAGGAAGCTCCATTATGGGGGAAAGGTCTTGTAACAAATGGGTAATCAATTCTCATATTTATACCAGATATAGGACTAGAAAAAGACATGGATTGTTCTTCAAGGTTGGTGGAAGTATTATACTTGAGTGAAAGAAATAAATGCAAGAAATAAATGTAAGTGTGGATTTTCTGTTGAGATGTGACCGTTGGGCTAAGAGGGCATGCTATGTGTGTGAGAGAAGAAAACGTTTTGATTTTTGAAGTGATTTACGTGGTCCTCACAAGTTGACTCGAATGGACAAGCCTGGGGACTACGAAGAAGAGTGTTTGCAATAAAAGGTAATATCTTGTGAAAGAGGTCCCTATGAGGTGTAGTATAAGTTTGGCAATCTAGAGGTTTGAGGAAGAGTAGGGAGTCATTCAAGGAAAAGTTTGGCTATCTTAAATTTTGTGTAACATTTGATGGATACTTTTGTAGCAATTAATCTGTTATTAATCATATTAAGATTTTGCTTTTGGATTTAATCATATATGTTTTCTTGTTGTTAAGGTTTGGGATCAAATTCAATGATCCAACATTTTGTAACTGAATTTTCTTTTCTAGTTATCTATTTAGATGATGGATTATAGAGTTTGATTCCAAATATTGACAAAAAAAAATACATAATCAAATTTAGAAGCAAAATCTTGACATCAATATAGACTGTGGAATTTTCATAAATTTAATTGTTATTAATCAATTAAATTAATAGTTTAAAAAAAAATAAATTATGATTGTAAATGTGAAATTCTTGTATTTATGTAATTTCTCATTTTTTTTTTTGTCTATTTGAAAAGAATGTCTTGATATTATGCATGTTGATAAATTATGTAATTTAGTATAATATTGGGCACATTCCCTTAGTCACGATTGTATTTATACATATTCTCACTCATTACTCCCCACCTTATTTATATTTATACATATCCGAATACATTCATTCAAATTATGCATTTATTACACTTATGCACACACCTATTCTAGTTTATCCATTATCCAAGTTGAGCTAACTATTTTCCCACTTTTGAAAATTTCTATGATTGTGGATTGACCTTGTAGTCATGGACTATATCTCTAACATTTCAAATTTAAATTAGAGTTTGGTTAACTGTTGCCTATTCAACAAGCCCTTGTAAACCAACAAAACACATGTTTTGTGATGTTTGGTCCTATGTGTTTGTATTTTAAAGAAACTAATTTGCACTCATTTAAGGCCCTCATATATTTTATCACCCTCTCTCATTTTAGAAGCATTCAAGGAATAATTATTAGTAAAGTGCTTTAACTTGGTGCATTAAAAGGAGTCACAAATTTGCCTATTTTTTTTTTATTAAAAGTAGCAACAAAACAAGGGTGTTGCCCCTTACAAAAGCATAATCTATAGGCGTCAAATACACAGCCCATAGGCATAATAGAAATCGACTCCACACTAATAGTAAGACTCCTAAACGACACACTATAAGAAAGCTAGTACTCCACCTCAAGAGTGGGAATACAACTCACCAACAATTTGGGGAGGAGAATGAGAAGCTAAGGGTAAAAGTACAAAGCCATGTCACACTTTTATAAAGGAAATGACCAACACTGATTCAAATTTTTAAATTGAATCACTAAAAAGTGGGATATATATTGAGAATTTTTAAATGATATAAACTAATGAAATGTTTATTTTTTAAATGATGTAAACTAATGAAATGTTTAACTTTTAATGTATTTTATGTTTGTAATTTTTGTAAAAAATTTAAAAATTTAGAGAAATATAAATTTTTAATAAAATAAAAACTAAAATTTAGTTGTTGATAAAATGTTGAAATCAGAGTTACATCGTCGTCAACCTTTATATAATACTTTTTCCTTTTTTATTCAACTTTTGTGTGTATAAATAACTTGAAACTTTAGTGCATGGATATATCTTTTTACTATTTTTATAAATGTATATTTAAATATAAAATTAAAAATTTACGTGTACTGAAATTAATTTCTTTCCATTCGACGTTACCTTTTCTCTTAACTATTCATCCAAAATAGAAATAGATTATATCCTTTTGATATATTCTTTCCTCTACTACATCATATTTTTTTTTTCAAAATTTTTAAATAAATTTTACTATTTTTCCATGACAAGATAATCAACCGTATACCTTTGTGATGTTGACTGCTTTCAATAAAAAATAAATAAAAAATATTAAAAAGTAATTAAAATGTTTAAAAGATATATTTTTAGAAAAGTTCACTTATAGATCTACAAAAGCCTGTATTTTTTTTTTCAAAAATATCAATAAAAGGAGTAAGAGTTGTTGAAACATCGCTTTTCTGACGTAATTTTTTTGGTAATTGGACCCAAAGTTGTCTAAAATATGCATTCAGTAGACACTTCCAATCATAAAAGTTGAGACACATATCTAACTTTAGAATGAATTTAGTTGGATCATATGGTTGACCAAAAAAAAGTTTTAGTTAGAAATACTTAAATTCAGTTGTGCTGATAAGTTGGCCTATAGTGTGACACACCTTTGTACTTTACCCCTAAAGAACCATTTTTTCTACGTCGTCAGACCACTATCTAGACGATACTATCACTAGGATCCCCACCACAAGGGGGAGCAAGTGATGAAACTCTATTTGAAAAACTGTCAGTACAAGGGGCCAAGCGTTGAATGTTGTTAATAACTAGGTTATTCTTTCTTGCCTCATCTAAATCCTTATCATAGCATTCTAAATAGTAATGTGATTTCCTCATCTCTCAAAGGTCATGGTGGGCCAAACAATAAAAATGAATAAACAAGCTTGTTGGATGGAAAGGTACTAACGTTCGTCTATTTTTTTCCTAGCTCAAATATGAATCTTTAATAAGAGCCTCAACATGACCTTGAATTTAGGCAAGTGTGAGTCTCAA
This sequence comes from Thuja plicata, assembly GCA_018584345.1. Lineage (NCBI taxonomy): Eukaryota > Viridiplantae > Streptophyta > Pinopsida > Cupressales > Cupressaceae > Thuja > Thuja plicata. The sequence goes on along the minus strand of MU223224.1, from coordinate 6,549,458 downwards.
ACTTGCCAAATAATTTGTACAACCACACATTCAATATTATCCTATTAGCTTTCATGAACTCATCTTGAAGTTGATCAAATTTCTTACAATCAAATTAATAAAGCAACATAGGCTTGATAAAGCAAACTCCAAAGATTCCTAAAATATAATGTGTCTCATGACGCTTTTAATTTAGCATATGCTATGTTTGAATTCTTCATATGTATATACATTATAATTCATAACTTTTAAATTGTTTATATTTTTTAAATCTAAAGGATGCATCATATGTTGGGCTTCAATAACTAAAATTATAGAAATATTCTTTTTTAATAAAATAAAAACTAAAATTTAGTTGTTGGTAAAATTATGAAATCGGAGTTACATTGTCCGTTAACCTTTTAGTATTTTTTCCTTTTTTTATTCAACTTTTTTGTGTGTATAGATAACTTGATTGAAACTTTAATGCATGAATATATCTTTTTACTATTTTTATAAATGTATATTTAAATATAAAATTAAAAATTTACATGTACTAAAATTTACATCTTTCCATTCGACGTCACCTTTTCTCTTAACTATTCATCCAAAATAGAAATATATTATATCCTCTTGATATAGATTCTTTCCTTATATTTTTAGAAAAGTTCACTTATTGATCTACAAAAGCCCACATTTTTATATTTTTAAAAATATCAATAAAAGGAGTATACGAGTTGTTAAAACATCTCTTTTCTGAAGTAATTTTATTGCTTTGGTAATTGGACCCAAAGTTGTCTAAAATATGCATTCAATAGACATTTCCAATCAGAAAAGTTTAGACACATATCAAACTTACATAAAATGAATCTAGCTAGACCATATGTTTGACCAAAACTAAATTTTAGTTAGAAATAATTAAATTCAGTTATGCTGATAAGTTGGCCTATAGTGTGACACACTTTTGTACTTTTACCCGTAAAGAACCATTTTTTCCTACTTCATTAGACCGCTATCTAGATGATACTATCACTAGGATCCCCACCACAAGGGGGAACAAGTGGTGAAACTCTATTTAAAAATTGTCAATGGAAGGGGCCAAGTGTTGCATGTTGTCAATGTTAGTATATAGAGGCACCGAGAGGGGGGGGGGGGGGGGGGAANGAGAATCAGTGCAAACAAATAATGAACCAATTCAACCAAGAATCTAATAATACTTTTAAACAACTTCCACACAACCAAACATGCAAGTGTAACTATGCAATAGAAGTAAAACAATTAAAGCATTGACAAAGCATAACACATAACACCATTATATTTCTCATGGAAAGCCTTTTAAGAGGGAGAAAACCATGGTGGGGATGACACCCACAATCTCTTCACTGCAGTAAAAAAGAGTTGCCCTGTTAGGATCTTACAATACCCTGTTAGGGGCTCATTTCGTTAAGAGTGACTAGTACCTTGTTAGAAGTACAATTAGACCTGTTAGGATCTACTTCACTAGAGGATTTCAGACTTCTTCTCAGAAGTCACCTTGTTAAAGGATTTATACAACGAGACCTGTTAAAGTCCACCCTATTAAGGGATTTAACTTGCCAACCTATTAGAGTTAACCTTGAGCAATGAACTCAAATGACTGGTTTGGGAATGACACTGCATGCCTATCAGATCCAATCCAATCTCTGAACCCTGGCACACTGTCCTGCCTCTGTCTCTGATCGTAACCACCAACAATACGATCTACAACCCTAAATCACATGATTTAGCTTGCCTTTATAATGTTGTTCTTAAGTCGGTTAAGACTTGAAAAACATTCCACAAGTCGGCACAAAAATTGACCTAACTCATGAAAATCAATGCCAACATACCTAACACGTCGGCCCAAAATGTAATACAAAATTTTATTACCAAACGTCGACAACTAATCAACTGTCTCGATCATAGGATCACCAGGAACTAATTGGTAACTCGACCAGTTCATACTACATACATTACCATAAATCCAACATACCCAAATCATTGAGTTAACTGCCGCTGTTGGTAAACTGAACTTGTCTGGTCAAAATAAGGCTCTAGTAACGATCACACCACCCAATGTGCTTGCTAGCACGATCACCACTCAATACTTTCTGCTATTGTCTTCTTGTTAACTGATCAAAACACTTAGCATATTGCTTTAATTCTAATAGAGTTGTCATAAATGACAAAATCATAAGCATCAAACATTGCATCTCAACTCCAAAATCCATCATAATGCCAACAATCTTCCCCTTTGGCATTGATGGCAAGACATAGTGAATATAAAATATACATTATGCATAGACACATAGATGCATAAAACTCAAACTACTCTCCCTTAGATCACTAAACTGTATTTCCACAGTACCGATCACTCCCCCTTTGACAACAATGACAAAGGTACATAAATGATAAAAAATGAAATCATCTTACCGATCACAACCTTTCAAAAATATCTCTAAAATTGGCTTTGGATGACTCCAAAGAACTCTCCCATTACTTCTGCAAGTTCTCTATGGCTTGAATCTATCCATGTAATATAGAAGCTAACTCCTCCATAGAGTCAAGTGTACTCATGTCAGGTAACCCAAGTGTTACCTCTGAATCTTTAACATTTTGTTGCATTACATCAACTATAGGAATCAAATAAGTCTGTATCTCTAGTAAAGTAGCGATTCTCTTATCTTGTTATGCTTGTAATATCTTCAACTTGTGATTTACAACCTTAACTTGTGATCAATAAGTGGTAGCTAAATGTGATATAGGATCAAAACTAGCAACTAAAGACTTAAGCTCCTCTTGAGCTTCATTTCTTTTTAGCTCCAAATCTTGGGTAAACAATGAAAAATCAGAAACTTTAGCAAGTAGTTTTCCAACCTCTTTCAAAGTTTCCTTTACCTAGTTCACATGAACTGTAAGTATCCCTTTATTTGATGCAATAGTCTCCATTAACTTAGCAATCCTCTTCTTTTCATATTCCATCTTTTCTCTATTCATAGCAACTTCCTCCAAACTAGTAACTTGCTCAGTGATATCATTGATCAAAGTATCCATCTACTCAATTGGTGTAGCATTGGGATCATAGTCAACTTCAGGTACAAGATCTGCAAGAATGTCTCTAGTTGACTGAAGTATTTGTTCTTGTTTCCTTTCTTGTCTAAGTTTGTTCATTTTAGCTTTCAACTTTAGTATCTCAGGTATTCTCATTAATTCACTAGGACTCATTTTGGTAATATCAATAGGTCCTTGTATGACCTCAACATCCTCATTTCTAATTTCATTTTTGATTTCTTCCCCAGGAATCTCCATAGCCTTTCTCTTCTTCTTGTAACTTGAACTTCCACTTAGATCCAATTTCCTCTTTACTGAATGTGCTGCAACATCAACTTCTTGAGCTTCATCTTTCTTTCTAACATCACCTGTCTATCCAACTTCATCAGTTGTAATAGATATCACCACCTCATCAGTCTTATCCTTATGTGCTTCCTCTTTTCTTTGTACATCTTCAACTTCAACAATAGGAGCTTGTTGTTGAGTATCAGAAGGTATATTACCAATAATTTCATCAATCACTTGCTCTGTAGTGAAAAATTCATCTACTGGTACCTAATCAATGGTTGCTTCTTGTGTTAGTTTCTCCTCTTGAGCATAATCCACTGGTTCATCTTCTTTCTCAAATTTCTTCTTCATGATCTCAAGAGTCTCATCATGAACTGCTTGTGATTCATCAATAAGTATTCTACATACTCTGCTTCTTGTTCTGAAATAAGGTCTAATAGCCTCAATTGTGATCTTCACATCTTCTATAGACAATTCAGGCTTAAGTAGAATCAATGCTCGTTCCATCATTTCTCTATCTTTCTTCAGAGCATTTCTCCACCTAGCATCAATCTTCTTGAAAATTGATCCAGGTATCATTTTATGTAGTTCACTAGGTCCTCTGCAAAACTTATGCAGATTGTAAACAATAACATCTTCTATCTTTTTCTTATCTTCATCTTCATATTTCTCATAGCATCGGTTGACATCACTCACACTTCCATATTCCCTTATGTTCTCAGCTATGCTATCAACAGTAAAATTTCTCCTAATCTTTGGTTCAACTAATTTCTCAGTTGTCATGCCAACAAGCTTTGATCTTTTGCCATTGGTCCTCAATTAAGCTTGCTCTTTATCAGAATCTGTAGGAGGTTCTTCTACCTCAATTGTATCCTTCTTCTTACTCTTGCCTTTTGACTCTTTGTAGCCATGTGATTTTCCCTTCTCCCTCTTGTAAGTTTTCTGATTAGTCACTGGTGTCTTCTCTTTTTCCTTTTCCTTTTCCTTCTATATTGTGGAACTCCTAGTTTCTCTTCTTGTTGCCTTACCGATTATAAAAGATACAACCTCTACCTCTTCAAATTTTGTAGCAGTGGCAGAAGACCCTACTTCCTCATATACAAACTTCATCCTGATCTTATCCATCATATCCTTTGTAATACCACTCTTCTTGGATAAATCATCAACTTGTTTCCTCACTCTTCTCTCCAACACAGGTGCCTTTAACTGTGAATGAATTTCAAGATAAGTTTCTTCATAGGTACCATACCTAGGAGTACTGACATAGATTAACTTAGATAGTAACTCATCAACATGGAGTGATACAATATCACCATCTACCTCATAACCCATCAATAGAGCCCAAGAAGTTCTTTGTTGTACTACCTGCATCATACATACATATCAGTATACACAACAAAACATATATCTTCTTTGTACTTCTCTACTATACTGGTTGGGATCCTCTCTCTCATGCATTGTTTTATGGAAATATCTAAAATAACCCCACAAAGTACTATTAAAGTTATTCCCTAACATCCTTATGCAACAATCCTTAATCTATACTACTACAGGTCTATCAGTCAACTACTGAATGTCACCGATACTAGGAAAATGATTTTGCAAGTAGAAGAATATAAATACCAGCAACGAACCATACTTGAAAGTTTTTTTCTTTTCCTTCTTGATTCTCTCCATGTTCACAAAGAACTGACTTCTCATGACCTGACATAGGTCATATTGTACATTCTCCTTCGCCATCCGATATGCAACATAAATACCACCACATGGCACACTATTCAATCAACTTGATTGATATACTTTTTAACTAATCACCATAGATGCAAACTTGACCTCGATATCTACAATGTCATTAATTTCCATATCACGTTGATCTTGTTTCAAATTTGTTAGATGAGTGGCCTCATCAATTGGAATTGTTCTTAGAATAGGTACATCACTGGTCGCGTACAACCTTGTCACCGCGTGAATAATCTCCTTGGTAATCTTATGTGGCCTATCCAACCATAATAACTGATCATGAACATGAATAAGAATATATGTACTCCACTTGCGTTTGAAATCATCGGGTAGGTCGACTACATAAGTAAAACCCTTCACTATCAAATGCTTGTGTTCATCCTTCAAACATTCAAACCATAGTCATTACATAGTTTGGTATATGTATTGAAGATAACACTTGAACCTGGATCCTCAATCTTACAATGGATAAACAACCTTATATCCTTAGTCAATAACACACCATGGGGTATTGAAGACAAAGCGCCTGCAGGATCATTCTCTACCACCTTCAAAGGATGCAACTTAAATACTGGATTTGGTTCCTCTGTAATCTCAACCAATACAAGAGTTTCCATAATGCTAATGATAATTTTCTTCACAAAATACAGTAGAACCTTCGCAACACAAAAAAATACCATTTTGTTTGTTGACAGGGGTTCCACAAACACTGCTTGAATTCTAGCACAAGATCACAACTATCAATCCACAATCACTTCAAATCGCCTTAGAATCGCTCACAAGTGCTTTTATTAGCTCGTAGAATGTATTGTTATAAATGAACTTCATTTTTTCCCTTTTAACGTTTCATTTCCAAGTAATAAATACAACGGTCAAATAGTACCTTTAACCAGTTACAACAGTTAGAACATAAAAAGTCACTATTCCATAAAAAAAACAATATGCGGTCACATAGAATCATATGTAATACAAGATTCTTCATCATTTTATTTCATAACATCAATAGGCATCTGAATATGCTGATAAACCTTACCGCTCACACAACTTACGAGATGGTTTATGTATCTTACTTGATTTTCTCCCCCTAAGACAATAACTTTTACTTAGTCTGATGATGAATTCTCCACATTACCTGAAGTTGTGGAGCTCTCTGTTAATTTAGAAGATTTGAGTTCTCCTTTCTTCACCCATGTATCCTTCATTTGCTTTCTGATTCCTTCAATGTCTGCAATATACTCCCCTTTATCATTATCACGCCTATTCACTAGTTGACCTCTAGTGTTTCTCTTCTTAGCTCTGCAAGATCTAGCAAGATGTCTGATCTTGTTGCAATAGTAACACACCACACCTATTATTTCCATGGTCCAACATTGCCTCTACTAGTTCTCATCCTGCAATTCACTGCTGTGTGTCCAAAATTGTGACAAGTAGAACATGTAACATCCAATCGATTACCTTGTTGATTGGGTCTCTTCTGGTTGGAGTTATAAGGCCTTTGATTATTGGTTCTAGCCCCGCACTCATTAGCCTTATGACCATACTTGTTGTGATGATAAAAATTATCTTGAAAGACATTAGATCTAGCATTATAACCTTCATATATTCCATAAGAATTTCCAAATCTAGGAATAGGTGCATTAGGTCTAAACCTACATACATTAGCAGTATGAACTTCCTTGTGGCAATTGAAACATACCAGTCTGTAATTCCTCTTACTAGAATTTTTGTTGTTCACCTTAGGTGCTGACTCTCCTTCTGCATGGATCTCCTTTGCACCAGATGAATCACCAACTTCAAATTTAGAAAATCCTAAACCTTGTTTCTCACCATTTCTCCTTTGTCTAGAGAGTTGTTCATCAAATTTAGCAGAACTCTTATTGAACTTGTCCAATAGATCATTGGCTGCCTTAAGTTCTCCTTTCAACTTTTCATTCCGTTTCCTTAGATTCTCATTTTCTCTTATGGCATTAGTATTTTCCTCATTTGAATCATGTAGGTGTTCCTGCAAAACAACAATTTCTTGTTCAGATCTGAATAGTTCCTCCATCTTGGATTTTAAAGTGTCATCTTTAGCTTTGAGAGCATCTTATGCAACCTTCTTGGCTTCATTAGCTGTTTTCCTTGCTTGTAACTCTTGACCCATTCTCATTGAGAATTTTTCCAACTCCCTTTGCATGTTCTTGTTTTCTTGCTTCAGCTTGTCCAAACCCTTATGCATGTCCTTGTTGTCCTTAGCTGGCTGTTCATTCTCCAAGGTCACAGCCTCAACCTCAGATTCATCCAAACCACTATGCTCAGATAGGTGTTCGAGGAGACCTTGAATCTCACTCAACTATTCAACCAAATCTTGGACCTCTTAGCCCTAGATATCTTCAACTGATCCTTGAGTTTCTCAATCATATTTGCAGCCTCTGCAAGTTGCCTTCTATAAAACTCTAGGTTTTCCTTAAGGATATTTCCCAATTCGTTAGGCTTCTTCAAGGGAACTAGGCTCTGATATCAATTGTTAGTATATAGAAGCACTGAGGGGGGGGGGGGGGGGGGGGTGAATCAGTGCAAACAAATAATGAACCAATTCAACCAAGAATCTGATAATGCTTTTAAACAACTTCTACACAACTAAACATGCAAGTGTAACTATGCAATAGAAGTAAAACAATTCAAGCATCCACACAACATAACACATAACACCACTATTTTTCTCGTGGAAACCCTTATAAGAGTGAGAAAACCACCGTGGGGATGCCACCCACAATCTCTTCACTACAGTAAAAAAGAGTTTCTCGTTAAGAACTTACAATGCCCTATTAAGGTCTCACCTGATTAAGAGTGACTAGTACCTTGTTAGAAGTACAACTAGACCTGTTAGGATCCACCTCACTAGAGGATTTTCTCCTTCTCAGAAGTCACCTTGTTAAAGGATTTATACAATGAGACCTGTTAAATTCCACCCAATTAAGGGATTTAACTTGCCAACCTATTAGAGTTGGCCTTGAGCAATGGACTCAAATGAATGATCTAGGAATGAAACTGCTTGCCTGTGAGATCCAATCCAATCTCTGAACCTTGGTGCACTATTTTGTCTCCATCTCTGATCGCAACCACCAACAATACAATCTAAAAACCTAAATCACACAATTTAGCTTGCCTTTATAATGCTATTCTTAAGTCGGTTAAGACTTGAAAAACATTCCACAAGTTGACACTAAACATTTACCTAACTCATGAAAATCAACGCCAATCATACCTAACATGTTGGCCCAAAACGTAATACAAAATTTTATTACTAAACACCGACAACTAATCAATCACCTTGATCATCTGATCACCAGGAACCAATCAGTAACTCAACCAGTTCAGTCTAAATACATCACCATAAATCCAACGTACTCAAATCATGGAGTTAACTATCACGGTCGGTAAACTGAACTTGTATGACCAATATAAGGCTCTAGTAACGATCACACCACCCAATGTGCTTGCTAGCTCAATCACCACTCAAAATGCTTTTTGTTACTGTCTTCCTGTTAACCGATCAAAACACTTAGCATATTGCTTTAATTCTGATAGATTTTCCATCAATGATAAACTCATAAGCATCAAACACTGCATCTCAACTCCAAAATTCACCATAATGCCAACAATCAATAACTATTTTATTCTTTCTTGCCTCATCTAAATCCTTATCATAACATTCTAAATAGTCATGTGATTTCCTCATCAGTCAAAGGTCATGGTGGGCCAAACAATACAAATGAATAAAAAAATCTTGTTGGATGGAAAAGTACTAACGTTCATCTATTTTTTTCCTAGCTCAAATATGAGTTTCTTTAATAAGAGCCTCAACATGACCTTGAATTTAGGCAAGTGTGAGTCTCAAACTTTCCAAATAATTTGTACAACCACACATTCACTATTATCCTATTAGCTTCCATGAACTCATCTTGAAGGTGATCAAATTTCTTACAATCAAATTAATAAAGCAACATAGGCTTGATAAAGAAAACTCCAAATATTCCTAAAATATAATGTGTCTCATGAAGCTTTTAATTTAACACATGCTATGTTTGAATTCTTCATATGTATACACATTAAAAAACATTCATAACTTTTTTTCCCATTTTTTACTAGGTTGGACTGGCTAGAAAAGTATATTTTGATATTTCAAAAATTCACAATAGAAAGATGATAAATAATTATTTATTAATTTTTCTCTTTTTTTAAAGACTTATGCTCATGTATTCTATATCATATCTAAAGTTTGAAGTAAACTACAAAGGCATGCCATATCAACACCTACTTTTGATTTTATTTTCTTTTAATAATTTTAGTACCTAATTGAAATATCTAATTTTCATCAAGTTAATATTAAATATTTCAAAAGAAAAGAAGTGGTATGTAAGTTGAATTAAATTTCCCACAACTTTTATTACACCTTATTTTTCTAGAGTATGTAGATAATTCTTTTTAAAAGTAAAATAAATTTGTGGAGCTACTTAAGTATGCTTTTAACATTTTCGCGCCACTTAAGAGTATTGTTTGTCTCTTCACAATCTTACATTCACCTTCCATAACCAACCCTATGATGGAAGAAGATGCCATCTAGTTTTCTATATTTTATTTAGAGAGTGTTGCCTATGATAAATGACCCATGGTCGAATTGGATAGTGACATGATCTTGTGTAGAATTTTGATGATTTTAGCTAGAGGTTTCTAGAAAGATTTAACTAGAAGGACGAGGAAGAAAATTCGAGAGATTTCTAGAATCAAACAATATACCTTAGTAAATACATATATAGAAAACCTTCAATTTGTTGGAGCTACAATACCTAGAATGTCAAAAAAATAGGATCACTTCTCTATTTTACGAAGGTTTATATGAATCACTAAAGGGTCTAATTAAAGCCTTTGCACCATCATTGATTTAGGAAGTTATTAAGATGACTTTAACACTTAAATTTTCATCCCAACCAAAACCACTTACTATTGGACCATGAAAGGGAAATTTTAGAAATGACGATTCAATTCACATCATTAAAAATATACACTACAACACTTTGTGGTGAGAAAGTTCGACGATGGCACCAAAAATGAACTTGAAGGAAGAATCCACGCTTTCATTGCAAGGAGACATTGGAGCTTGGTTAAAATTTACTTAGCAAGGGATAAGTCCATTACATTGAGATGGTATTTGATGAGGAGATTGATCTTGAAGAACCAAATCTACAAGTTATAGAAGAGCCAATAATCAATCTTGAACTTAAGAAATTAATTTACGAAGCCTGAAACACTAGCAATAACACACTTGCAACCCTTTTTGGGACACCTTCGTATCACTCATTAAAGGTTAGTGGGAGTTATTTAGGTAGTGGAGCATGGTTCTTATTGATCGAAAGGGTATGCACAAATCCATTGATAAAGGCTTGGTGGTCAAGAAAGAACTAAACACTGTATTCAATGTCATGGTCACTAATGAATTCATTATTTCATACACCAAGGACTCAAGTAATCTTGTGGTGATTATATGCATGAATTAATAACTATGTTGTTGGACTATGAGAAACACACATGGTATTGTTGGTTCCCAAAACACTATCCTAGATTGAATATCTTTTTTATCTCCAAGGATAAGGATTTTTAACAATTTTAAATTTTTTACTTTAATTCCAAAACATGTAACTTCAATTAGAAACAATGAAAGATAAAACAATCAACACCAAGACACACAAGGCCATCAAATTTACATGGAAAATCCAATGAGGAAAAAACCATGGTGAGAATATCACATAATATATGAAAATTATTACAAGATGTTGATTGACGGACTCACATCCAAGACTCATTGTCTTAGGGAAAGATACAAATGAATTGCTACAAAGACTCACTATCTCCAACCAATATAAAAAGTGAGACCTGTAGAGTAAGCTCACTATGTCAATAGGATACATGAAAAATATTACAATGAATAAACCTTCACCATATCTCTTCTACATCATCCTTAGATTCTTTTGACGTGATTTATCAAGCAATCATCACCAATTTGGCTCTAGAAATTTCACCATGTACTTTTGTTTCTTCAATCTCACATCTTTTATGTTTCCCACAAATTACACCTGCTGTAACTAATTCAATCTTCTATTTATATCATTTGAATCAACACTAAACATCTATTAGGTTTTCTAGAACAAGGCACAAGGGATGATCCCAACAAGGTGGCCACAAAAACATAATTGTGGTGAAAGTGGTCCTATACAAGAGGTAGAGAGGACCCAAAATATCATAAAAAAATATCTAAAGTGATCACAAACATGACAGACACTTGTTGCACATCTTACAAAGTTAGGGTTGGGGTAACATGTAGCATATAAATAATCGACCCAAAACATTTCTTAAACATAAAACCACTCAATGCAGATCCCCACATGACAAGGTGGGACCTATAAAAAACTCAAAAAATCACCCAATATAATCAAGTATATAGCATGAGTAAGAGAACAAACGTCGTTGGCTGAATAGCCACAAATAACCCAAAAAACTAACTCCAGACACAATACAACACCAAAGTACTCAATTACTGCTATGAGAATCACATAGAGATGTTCCTTGAACATCCAACATCATTACCAAGAAAACATTTTGTGTTTCCTTATCCATCCAAGCTGCCACGACCATTTTGACACATAATTATTCATAACTTGAAGTCCAAGAAAACACAATTATGAAGATTAAAGCTAAAACATACTTGCAGTATGCTTCTCTACTAGAAAGTTGGGTTGAGCCATTGTAAAAAAATTATAATACTTTCCCCCAAGGCACAACACAAGAAAAATAAATGCAGAGAATTGTGGAGCATTTTCTTAACTAGTTCTAAAAGGCACCCAAACTACCAAGAAACTGCATACATAAAAAATATCAGTGACAACACCATGGGCCTAAAAATATAGGAGTACAACATCCACTGAATATACAAACAATGTTCCAAATAGAAGGGTCATAGTATCATTATTCTAGGCAACTACTAGAGCACTTCTCTACAAATACTCTTTGAAATTCTTCAATGAACAAAACACCCTTGTAACAACAATTTATCATCAGGATCAACAAGAGAGATACTACCAAAAATTGTAGCTTCATACAACCATTCACACTAATGTCATGCTTCTACTGCCCATCTCAAAGTTTCAATGCTTCTAATCCTCATCTCAATATGATATCATCACTGTCACCATTTCTCCACTCCAACTCTAATCATCAACACACATAATTTCCAACACAACAAAGGGTTGAGATCCAATCTTACTGTATTAGCATGAAAATAACTTTTACCAATGAAACAAATATACACCATCATCTATGAACCACATTCAAAGTACAACATTTCTATCATCACCTCAACATAGTGTAGACATCAACACTAGGTAGGTGGACATCCGCAATAGAGAATGCCATCAACCATCATTCACCCACACATGCCAAAGTATCATCATATTTACTCTACATATTGTCTTCAACAAGCTCTCTACATCTTCAAAACTACAACCATATCACCAGAGTTCTATCCCCACAATCAACAATGATACCAGCACAACACACATCAATAATCTCACAACTACAACAATGAAACAAGAAAAGCGTTGAAATAAATGATAAAAATATACTATCCTAAAAACTTAGCACCCATTATTGGTGGCTCTAATTAGGACCTATAGCCCCTCTTTTGTGATTTCAAGGTCTTTTTGCCCATTTTTCTTGATCCTGACAACCTGTAATTCAAATTTGGGCTTCTTCTTATCATCCCGATGTCCTTGGGAAAATTTGGGACAAAATCCCAGGGTGTACAACATTTCAAACATTGTGCACCAAGGTATACAACGTTTCAAATGTTTTGCACCCAGGTATTTTGTCACAGATTGGTCCCAGAGCCCGATATCGAGGTTTTTCATTCAATTCTTCTCTGGTGGTCGACCTAGTTTAGTTTTACATCCCAAAGTGAGGGGAAAAGTATATAAACCATATATCTCTCCTCATTTTGCATATCACAAGTACTCATAAGCTATCAAGTGAAAGCATTCATTTTCAAATTTTGAAAGGGCATACAAGCGAGATAAGTGATTTTCAAGATCTCAAGCCAAGACATTCTTCTTCTTGTTCTTCTTCTATCTCATCAAGGAAATATTTTTCAATTTGGAGCAAGATTTTATATCCCACTTTGGTGTCTTAGTCAAGCTCTCAAAAAAGAAAAGAAGCTCTCTCTCTCTCTCTCTCTCTCTCTCTCTCTCTCTCTCTCTCTCTCTCTCTCTCTCTCTCTCTCTCTCTCTCCTTGTAAGTGTAATCAAGAATTTCAAGAAAAATCAAGATCTAAGGGTAGTATTCATAGATCCATGCATATGTGAAGGAATCTTGATCCTAGATCTCTTCTACAAGGTCAACATCTACATTAAAGAAACAAAAATCAAGTATACTTCATGGATTTGAGGGATACAAACATCTGTCCATGAGGGTAAGCACATTAAAACAATATTGAGCCTATGTTTACTTTATGCTTTACATTTCATATTTCAAGGTTGATTCCTAAACATGGGTTTGACTAAGGCAAACCCCTTTAGCCAACCTATTTCCCCATTTTTCTATGTGCAGATAAAAGCCATGAAGCTGCAATAGAAAATCTGAGCTCCGCAAGTCTCGACACTGGTCTTTGCCAAATCTGGAATAGAATCACCAGGTGAAGAATGTTCCAATCATTCTGCACCCAAGTGCAGAACATTTCAAACATTCTGAACCCTCAGAAACATGCTCAAATTTTCAAGATAGAGAACAAGTAGGTTTCAGGAACTAGATCTGGAAATACAGCTGATTCTGGGACTTTGACACTCAGAAAAAGAATAGCAGAATAACATCTTCTTTTCTCCAATGTACACACATTTCAATTTTGATTTCCTCTTTAGCATTTGTAGATTTAGGTAACTCAATTTTTCCTCATTCTCAATTTCCAAGTAGCAACAAAAAGAATAGAAGCCTTTAAGACCCGAATCCAAAATTGACATCACTCCATCCTTTCTTGTGGTGTTGATCCGATTTAACTTGAGGAGGCTTCATATTCTAATGTACCCTATGAAATTGGGGACAACTTATATCCTATTAGGTAATCCCCATTTTCTATTGTACAAAAACCAACTACAAATAATTTCCCCCTTTTTCATTGATGGCAACACTCACCATCACCTAATTCTTGTTCCATAGTCTCTCCACTATCTCTCCCTCTTTGACACCAAGAGAAAAGGGCCAAGGCCTTCATATTAATATTCATTGACTCACCCTTTTTGTTTTCACATTAAACCTGTCATATTTTCTCTTCTGTTAGTAGAAACCAACATAGGACCTACTCTCCCTAAGGAGTAGACTACATAAGTCTACGAGTCGTAGAATAAACCTTGAACTTCTCCTCTTGGATAGATGCACCATCTTATGCATCTAGTTAGAAGAATGAGGGGTAATAAACCCTATCTTCTCTTGGAAATACTCAAAAGTATCCTTATAGAGTGCCTTGTGAAAATATATGCAATCTAATCCTTGGTGGGAACATACTCCAATCTGACTTCTTGTTTTGCAACCTTCTCTCTCAAAAAGTGATATATGATAGAAATGTGCTTGATACTTGAACTAATAATTTTATTCTTTGAAATGTTTATAGCACTTATATTGTCACACATAATTATTATAGGTTCATCATACACCACCTATTTCTTCTATTGGAATCAGATCTAGAACTTGTGTCTGCACCTGCAAGGAGAAAAATGATGTGTGTGTAGGCTATATAGGGGTTTTACTTAGTCAACCCCCTTGTTTTGGTGATTGGACCTCCACAAATAGTCGATATTGAAAATAGGAGTTGTGTATTCTCTTGAATCTTAAATGTTTCTAGGATTACTATGAGCTAAAATGCATTAATAAACTAGAAATCTACTCAAGTGTGTTAGAGAAAAACCTTATATGATATGGAAATCAAATGTGCTTAAGACAATGTAATTTGAAATAACAGAATGTAAATATGAAGCTTGTATGTATAGATATGAGGATAGCATGAAGTCATACCCAACCTAAAGGGAGGAGTACAAGCCAATCATTAGTTGGTCTCCTTATCATCTTCAAAATCTCTTGAAATTAAGCTTCACGTTGATGTAGATGTGGATGTTTGAATGCTTGATTGTGTTTTATATTAATCAACAAAAAAAACTAGGGTGTTGACCCTTTACAAAAAAACAACCCGAGGGCATATAGAAAAAACACACTAACAATAGAAAAGCATCAACAAAAGCCTAAAGCTAAGCAATTAAAGTTAAATAAAGGCTATAGGAAAACAACCTATAACCATGAAATTTATTTTCATAGTACCTAGTACTATTAGTTATAAAAAACTAGACTAAACATCTAGCCACAACCCTACTATTCCTGCCACAATCCCAACACAAGCAACAAAAGTTCAACAAGCCATGAAGGATGCAAAGGAAATTATACAAAAAACCCCACCAAGCTGATAAGTCAGAGCTCCACTAAACCTGACTGCTACAGAACATGACACCAATCATCAGTAAGGAATTTGAACAACTCATTGTAGTTTCCCTCCTCCTACTCATCCTCTCCCAAAATTTTGCATTACATCAAGCAGATAGAGGCTTCTGAGTTGTGCATTACGTGAAGACTAAACCTAGAGATGCTTCCAAGATTTATTTCCACCTCGCTAACTCTGTTTCTCAGACTAGTTACCTCGTCCTTCAAGCCAACCAATATCGTGGCTGAAGCCATATTAATCTAAATTGGTTAAACCAAAATTGGTGGCATATTCATTCCATGGTCAACAGGTCCTTCCTTCACTTTGGCAGAGATGTGGGTTGAGAAGTTTGAAGTATCCTTGCTTGAGCTAGTACTGTCTTCATTTTCCAACTCTTCCTCTTCAATTATATTATTTTCCTCACCCTCCTTATCGACTGTTTGGTTACCCTGCTTCCTTCCCTCCTTTGAATCATAGTCCACCAAAATCTTCTTCCCCTCTTTTTTAGATCTAATAGCCAGGCGATTAGACCTTCTGGGGTATGATGATCCTCCAATTCCTCTTCATCCCTGGTATTAACCTCACACACCGTAAATTTGGACTTTTTTGCAAGAGGAGACGGGTTTTTTCCCTACCTCTTATAAGTAGACAATGAAGATTCGTTTCCCTTAGGGATAAGCTCTGGGGCCGCAACATCTGAATTCATGAGTGCTAAGGCGGGAGACAATTTACTAGCTCTCAACTTTTGATGGCCTTGTTTTTGTACAGGCTAGTCATATCAATAATGCTGGCCGATGGGGAGACTGTGACATAATTGCCTCATATACAATGATGGGTTAAGGAGGATACAGGGCCAAATGGAAGTTTTAAAGTCTAAACATGAGGCCCTGATGCAGGTAGACAAGTTTTTTTCCTTGACAAGTGCTATCTTTGGAATCAAACATAGAGATTTCAAGAGTGTTTAATAAGAAAAAAGGAAAAAAAATGGCATCACAATTTCTAAAGTGGTTTAAACGCAGCATATGGTAGTAATAATAAACCCAAAAATGATCTTTAAGAGTAAAGTACCTTATGATCATAAAACAGATCTGGTCCCAAGGAGACGAAAGCTCAATCCTATCATATCTACCCTGCTTCTTCATCAGAGCCTCACTCCCCTTAAAGAATTAGTTTAAATCATCATTATTAACAATATGAATTATATTTTTCCATTTCTTTCCTCTATCAACAACCCTATGTCCTTGTTGATTATCTTCTCATTGACTTGGAAGGGAATTCTCTCAACTAAAAACCTCTTGTTATCCCAGGAGCTAGTAAACCAGGCAGACAAGCCTTCATCAAACCCATTAATGGACTCGATAAACTCTGCAACCCCACCTTCTTTGCATATATGCCAAACTATGGGGTCATTCTTGAACTCTTCCGGTTTCCTCAGTCTAATGTAGTTGTGGTCTCCCCCATAACATTAATAGAATACACATGGTAGTCAGCTTTGAAATGAAAACTACAAGTCTTGATACGACAAAGGGAAGTTTTCATTAACACAAAGTGTTTTAATGTAAGGAAATATGTCTGTCTATCCATTTGGGTGAAATCATTTATCCATCCTCCTGAAAAATAGTCACGTGAACTACAGTTTCCCACAAGGAGTCTTTTCAATACATCATATAAATGATACTTTTCATTACGCAAAAGGTAATGATAAATACAAATGTTGCCACTTGTGCTAATTGCGAGATGCCATCTCATGCTATTGAGGTACTCCTTGAGATTAATGTAATCAATATGATTACATGGGGGCCACCCGGACGATCAACAACACCATAAAAAATAATTAGAACCCTTTTGGGGAATACATTTCCAAGGGTCCATGAACTATCTACCATGTCATCAAACCCATATTCAAATTCAAAAAAATAAGCTTTGTCTCACAATCCCGCTCAATTTTCAACAAATACCCAAAACCCTAAAGTACTGAGAGGAATACACTTTTTCCCAAACTGAGTGCTACACATCATTTTGATTGGGTCTTGAACACTCCCCATTCAAGAGGGTTTGTACATAAGCTAGGAGAGAAGCATGGTGTTTCCAACACCTTAGCCCCTCTAGGTTGTAGCCATTCAAATTGAGAGAGTCTGCAACAGAGTTTCCCTCTCTATAAACATGATTTATAGAGAAAGAATAAAATACTTGCAAGAGCCTATAGACATCTCCCATGATACTTTTGACAGACTAGTTTGTCTTGCACTGGCCTTTGATAACATCAATGATAAGCACGGAATACCCCTCGATTAAAAGCCCTCTAATCCTAGTGGATAGAGAAATTTTGAGCCCCTAGAGAAGGTCCATCCCATCTTCTTGATTGTTCATGAAACCAGGCAGTGGGAAACAATCAAATTACCAAATTCACTCCCAATCACTCCTCTTGTGGCAGCCATGCCCCATGATTTCTTTGTGGTGCTGTCAAAGTTTAACTTGGACCATCCCAGGCAAGGGGGAATCCATTTAGTATTCTATTTTTTGAGATTTATGGATGGGCCATACTTCCAAAAGGAATCCTGTAATCCCCATTTCCTTGTAATACACAAGTCATTGGGGGAGGGAGGGATAGAAGGACAAGGCCCTTTACTGACACTTAAATTCTAGAATGCTTGATTGTTGATCGTGAGAAAATAATTTGAATCTTGACAATTGCTGATTTCCTTGATGCAAAGATCTTCACTTCATTGGAGGTCTTCTAATTGTAGAGCCAAGTCTTCACAATTGCTTTCCATTACCAAAATGAAGTGAGAAGACATTGCTTTTATAGGCTCCTCAAGTGATTTTGGGGTGTAAAAATCGAAGGAGCTCAATAGGGATTTAGAAATCCCCCTAAAATCATAAGACCATTCTCCAATTCAAATTTGGGCTCAATCTACGAGGAATGGCCTCCCGAGGCATAAGGCAACCTATCTTGCCCCGTGCCTTAGAAGGCGCCTAGTTCGAGTCAATTAGGGCTCAAAATTAAATCGAGGATCAACTATGAAATGGGAACTCCAAAAATGTGCATGAAATTGGGGTTTAATATTGGGATAAATACAAAAGGCCACATAAGGTAAGTTAGGGCCTATGTATGTAAATGATGATCAAATAGATAAAATAATTAAAGGGGCGTACCTAAAATTAAGGACCCTCATAGAGATTTGATGTCATTGAATCAATAAAGGACTCATCTTTTAAATTTGTTATTTATTAAATGCAAATGGAGGAAATAATTGAAGGAATACACTTATAATTAAAGGGTTCTCATAGAAATTTAATGATATTGAATTAATAGAAGTCTTATAATTTGAATTTATTATTAATTAAATACAAATAGAGTCCTATGTTACATGCTAAAATAAAAATACACTAAAATGAGCACTAAACAAGTATAGAATTATACACCTTTAACAAGTATATACAATTTACAACGCTACAATTTATAAATCAAATATATGTATTCATAATTAATATAAAAAAAACTTATTCAAAATTAATATTACTTTGAAAATTTTCTATTTATAGTTAAACTAAGCTTAAAACACACACACACACACACACACACACACACACACACACACACACCTTTGTATTGATAATAGTAGAAACAGTTTGCACAATACAAAAAGAAACAGTACCAAAGACTGTTGAACGAGAGGCATAGCCTCAATCAGCGGAGAAACAAAATACAAACAACTACACCGATAAAAAGTTACAATTTTTTATAAAAAAAAGGAAAAGCATAAGATGCTAGTGAAGAATGTCATAATATTTGTCAGCCCATGCAGTCCAACCCATGAGGCCTTCCATCCAAACAATGTTCTTTTTTGCTAGAATCTGAGCCAACATGAAAATCTGATCATCCGTAGCATTCTTGTTTTTCTTCAGTTCTTCATGTAGCCTCTTAACTGTATCATCGAAAACATCAAGGTTGTCCATGTGCCTCCTCCACTCGTATCCGTCTTTCATCTCAAAGGCAAATATGGTGGAATGACCCATCTTTAGGAACCTTTTCAACTTTTCCCCACTAATCATCATATTAATTGAAACCTGCGAAGAAATTTTAGAATATGTGAGTTTAAGAAAAAATTCAGTAAGATCTCTGGGACTATCAAGAAATTTCTCTTCATTCGTGCACTTCCAAATCTGCTAGGGGATGTTGGAAGACAAAATATTCCATAAAAGGTTAGTATCATTCTTTAAGCCCTGAACATGCCCATTAATAATTTCAAAATTGTTAAGATACTAAGGGTAAGAAATACCAAACATAGCCCAAATGGCTTTAGCAAAAGTATAGTCCAGGAGGATATGCCTGGTGGATTTAGGTATCTTACATATGCTGCAAAGTCTTTTCTGATAGGGAGCTTGTCAAGAAGAGTAAGCCATTTAAAACAACATATTTTAGGTTCGATGCCATTTCTCCAAAGCCTGTCAAAGTATTTTTCCCAAGCTTTGTCTTCCAAGTCAGTATACCAAGTTTTATTAACATGTTTGATAATAGAGTCATTCTGATTGAGAATCTTATATATGTTCTTAGCCTTAATCTTATTCACAATGGTGCCACTAGGCCACTTAATATTCAAATATTTGTGGGAATTAGGAAAACAGAGATTGGGTAAGTCTTTGCAAGCCTTAACAATCATGTTATAGGTCTTCTTTTGGGAAATCAGAATGCTGTAGCTGGACTTGAGCACCTCCCAACTTATAAGTCTATCCTCCTCAAACAAATCTATAAATTGTGAGATACCCAAATTGTACCACATTTTCGCAGAGCAACCTTGAGAGAGAGCAAGCGGTTTCCCAGAGATGTGCAGATTCCACCAAATGGACTTTTCACCAAAGAGATAGTTAGAGTCATGGAAGGTTCTATTAGAAATAATATGTTTAATATGCTCCTAGGCTTTCCAGATGGTTTTAAAAACCGCGGACCCTTGAACAGAGACAGGAAATATTCCTATAATGAGATCACAAAAATGCAACTTCTTCCAAGATTTAGCTTTCTTAGGGTGCCCTCTCTCAATATTACTTCTAATGAGGACCTTCCACGGCTCATCCCCTTCCAGAGAGTGGAAGATCCATTTTGAGGCAAGGGCGATCCCTTGGAGTTTAATGTCCTTAAGGCCCAGACCACCAAGCAATTTATCAGTGTGGCACCATTGCCAATTAGCAACATGTAACTTCTTGGTCCCTTTGCCATCAGACCAGAGATAGTTCCTAATGGCCTTTTGGATTTCAAGAATCTGATAGTTGTTGAACATCCAGGCTGAGGAATAATATATGTTATAAGAAGAAAGGATTTTTTGACAAACTTGAACACGACCAACCAAAGAGAGGTGTCTATTATGCCATTTATCCAGCTTTTTGGTGATTCTTTCCTTTATCCACATCCACATGTCCTTGGTAGAGGGTTCTTCCGAGAAAGGGATACCAAGGTATCTGACTATCTGGTGAGGCCCTCCCCATTGGAAGTTAAACTTATCAAACCACTCTGGTGGCTGATCCTTCCACCCAAGGCAAATGCATTTGGAGTGGGAGAGTCGGGCACCGGAGATAGTGCAAAAAGTATTGATTTTGTTTTGCATATTAGTAAATTTTTCTTTAGTAACCTCAAGGAAAAA
Organism: Thuja plicata; assembly: GCA_018584345.1. Taxonomy (NCBI): domain Eukaryota; kingdom Viridiplantae; phylum Streptophyta; class Pinopsida; order Cupressales; family Cupressaceae; genus Thuja; species Thuja plicata. Next base: position 6,528,215 of record MU223224.1, on the reverse strand, counting down.
GGCAGTGTCATCGACAAATTGGGAGTTGATAAGATCAGAATTGTCGGGAAGAGTGATGCCTTTGACAGCAAGGGAGGTGGAGTTGTCTCTAATGATATAGGTGAGGGCTTCTGAGGCAATGCCAAACAGGGCATGAGCAAGGGGGCAACCTTGCCTAATAGACCGACCAAGGGCGAATGATTTAGACAAGGAGCCATTCACCTCCACTTGAGAAGATGCATCTTTAAGGAGGAGGCTAACATAGTTATTGAAAATAGAAGGGAAACCAAAGGCTTCCAACATAGTGGATATAAAATCCCATTCGATCCTATCATAGGCTTTCTCAAAGTCAAGCAGTAGCATAACAGTATTTTGATGAGAGTATCTGGACCATTCCATAGCTTCCCACCCAGTAATAAGATTTTCGAGAATGTATCTCCCCTTAATGAAACCAGTTTGGGAAGGGTTGATGAACTTAGGAAAAATAGTTTCAACTCTAATAGCTAAGATCTTAGCAATAATCTTATAAGAAACGTTGAGGAGGGTAATCGGTCTCCAATTCTTAATAAGAGCCTTGTCACCATCTTTGGGGATAAGTTTAATAATCCCACTGTTGATGGATCGACCCAGGGAGCCTTTGTGAAGAGCTTCTTTGTAAATATCAAACAAGTCCTGACTAATCCAGTCTATATTAGCTTTATAGAATTCCACAGGTAGCCCATCAGGGCCAGGTGCCTTGTCAATTTTGAGAAGGTTAATAGCCTGCTTGATCTCCTCTAAAGTGATATCACCACCAAGATGGGCAACTTCCTGAAAGGAAATTTTATTGGGATAAGAGTCTTAATATTGTTTCTAAGGCATTTAGCCTCCTCAGTATCTTCAGAGGTAAAAAGAGTTTTGTAGGAGGCAAAAGCAGATTTAATGTCATTCTCCTTGTTAATTTCTATGTTATCAACCACAATTCTGTCAATGGATTCATTGCTCTGCTTATGCTTAAGTAAGTTAAAAAAGAATTTAGACCCCCTGTCCCCACACTGAAGCCAATGGGCACGAGCTCTAATCTTAGTACCCCTAACCTTGATCTGCTGATGTTGTCTGAGTTCAGATCTAGTGTTAGAGACATAAGAGATAAGCTCCCTATTAGTAGGATCAGACTGGACATCCATTTCCGTAGTATGCAGATTGTTAGTGAGCATTTTTTCTTTAAATCTGAAATCTTTAGCTTTCTTTTGGCCTAAGGTTTGGAGAAGGGAATGCCAAGATTTGATATTATGGTTCCAAAGATCAATATGGGATAGGAGGGTTATTCTTGTTAATAAGCCTAATGAGGTTAATGGCGGCAAGGATATCCTCATCTAAAAGAAGAGACGTGTTCAAAATTAATGACTCCCTTGTTCGGACTAAGGATGATATATATATATATATATATATATATATATATATATATATATATATCCTTTCAATAAAAATTCTATATAAAACTTTAAACCACTCGAAACTAGAACCATCCATAATGCTTGGTTTAGAAAAACAATGTACAAGAGCATATAGAGTACAATATCCTCATTGAAAGACCATAATTCAAAACGTTGACACCTTGTGCAGGTGTTGTGTCTCTAAACCATGACTTCCTATTCACGATTGAAATTCACCACCCATATTTATACTGTACGACATTCCATCATGGACAACGTCGAACCCATGTAAATTGCAGTTGATAGTAATTGTTGTTATATAGGAAAAGTATCTGAACTTGTTTTAATGGTTGTAATAACATTGATGATTTAATATTTAATATTTTTGATAATATTGTACAAAGAGTTGTGACTTTAAAGTTGAACTATTGTTGATGATGACTACTCTAATTGAATGAAATGTATTTCTTAGTTATAAAAAAGCAACCAATCATGTTATGCCATATAAGATGTACAAGCATGGGACTCTCTTTTCCACGACCATTGGTCTCACTTTTTTTTGAGTTTTGGAAACCTTGGCAAAAAACATACTGAGGTGGCATGATATTTGGATGCGGCCCTGAAACCTTAGTCATAAGCAGAAGACCTGCCAAGTAAACTGAAATTGAGAGTGACTTGAAATTTCTATATAGAATTTTGAGAAGTACAAAATTAAGATACAAAGATTCTCTTTATTTTGACTTAAGATGTTCATCTCAAACCTTTTTTTCCTCTTTTTTTTGGGTTTACGAAGCTGTAAATACCAATTTCCGTGTTCATCTTGTTATAATTCCTGTGTCATCTATAGAAGGATTAGAGCACCAACACCCACAATATATTTGCATTGGCACAGAAACTTCAACATCTTGTTGATACTTGGATGGAAAAACAGTTTTTGACAGGAGGAGCAACAAAAACTCAAGTCTTCTATCATCTCGCTAGGAACTTTAAAAAAAAGAAAAAAGAGTGACATAGCTTATTATTATTGTCTTGTGAAGGTGGATTACCTGTGTCACACGCTTTCACTCCCTTGCTGAGACAAAATCTGATGGAATATTGCATGATGGAAAGGAGTCTTTATGTGACTCAATCCAAGTGTGTTTGTTGTGTAGAATCATCACTAATCGTGCTTGTTATCAGAAAAGTCTAAGTTTTAAGTCGATTGCAGGTGATACATTTCTCCTAACCGGATAACAAGTTCTTGATACTGATCTATTTCCATCAGTGCTTGGAGAAACATGTGCCATTCCTGGAGTATTTGGTTATGGTAAATTGGTATAATTAGCCAAGCACTTTCACCTTTGACACTATTATCGATGCTGATTGTAGCTAGAGATGGATATTGAGGTCCTCAAATGACCTTGCTTGATGGATGTGAAGAATCAGTGATGCTAAGTGTCACTCTTTTCTTTGTATTTGTCATTGAAACCCATGGCTTTTTCCACAACTTTGAGTTAATATATATAAAGTTTAATATTGTCACTTTTACCATAATGCCTCCCATAAGATTATATTTGATTGGAGCAATTATAACGTGAAAGTCGGAGGTCAAAAGAAGTTGTTTTCAAATAGTTCAGTTAGAGGGTTCTCATTGTAAGAACCCAAGCTTGAGTTTCCATACTGAAATTTCAACATTGATATGCATGGTGTGCCAATATTTTTAAGCTGTCTATGTTGGTCTTTGGAATTAGATGTCAACTTTAAGAATATTAAGTTTAAGGCTGGTCTATATTTGTCTAGTATCCTCTATACAAGAAAGGAGTCTTAGAATATTGAGTTAGTAATTTAGTCTTTCTAATGATCAATTTTGTATATCTATGTCAATTTTTATTTACTTTAAAGAAAGAAGTATAATTATAAATTTGTTTATTGTAAAATGTACAAATTTGACATCTACAAATTTTAATATACAAATTTTTTTGTATATTCATACTATTTATATTGTTTTGTCAATTTTGAAGGGTTTTGTTATACTTGTTATGTTTAATCTAAATCATCAAATTTGTGTAAATATTTAATAATTTTAGCTGGTTTTGTGTCCATTTAAACTATTTTTATTTTGTTAAGTTTGATTTCAAACCAACATAGGTATTTATTTAACATAAGTTACATTATGAACACACATTCCATAGGTCCTAGGATTAATTTCATAACTAGATACTCATGTAGTCCGCAATACTTGATTATTATCTTGAAATATATGTTGAATATATAATGATGAGTGACTATATAGTATGGGGATATTCCATTCACTATGTAAATGTTTTATCAATGTAGAATGATACTTTTAAATTTAATATTTAAGTTACATGTTAAAATATCTATATTGAAGAAAATAGATTGCATAATAAGACAATTTAATAAAGTTGAAATATATGAGATTAAGCATCATTAATTTTTGCAATTTTAAATTTAGGATATACTTATAAGAAATAGGTGTATATATAGTTATCATCATAATTGTGATTGGCAAAATGGATCTCTTGAATTTTTTTGTTAATTTCAAATAAATAAATAAAGGCATAAAATATATATGAATCATAAAAGTAAATAATGTATTTGATGAAGTATAAATATTTAATCTTGGCATATTTTATAATTGATTATGTATTTTTTGAGTTGTGATGTAGATACATATAATGTTGCTGATGACACCAACTAAATTACAAGGGGAGAAATGTACAACTTTTTCTCCAAAAGAAGATAAAGTTATGAAATAAACCTTTATATATTAAAAGGGAGATAAAAATTAAGAGTATTATAGGGTGCCTGCAAGAAGTTGAGTCCCACTTTTGGTCAAAAAGTGGAAGGATCTTCCTTGTTTTCAAACTTTCTGTCAATTGATGTCAAAATTTGAGGCACTTAGAGATTGAATCTCAAAAACTTCACTAATAAAAAATGTAGTGCTCATAGTCTACTTTTCAAATATGTAATTTATTTCAACACCCACATGGTATAATTTTTTTTAGTAGGCATGTTTGAAAATCACTTTTTTCAAAATGCTTGTTTTAGGACCATACCACACACGTGTATGACCACCATATTTTGACCTAAATAAATGAATTTTTGTGAATCCTTCTGGGAAAAGATACCTAAGACACCAAAGGTTGATGAACAAATTTTTAGTTTTTTTAATTGAATATATATTTTTTATTATTTTTAATTGATTGTAAAGTATATTTTTGAAACCTTTGGTGTACCAAAATGCTTGTTTTAGGACCATACGACACACATGTATGACCACCATATTTTTACCTAAATAAATGAATTTTTGTGAATCCTTCTGGGGAAAGATACTTAAGACACCAATGATTGATGAACAATTTTTTTTAATTGAATATATATTTTTATTAATTTTTAATTGACTGTAAAGTATATTTTTGAAACCTCTGGTGTATGACCACCAAATTTGATGAAAATTTCACATTTTTAAATTTTTTTATCTTCAAGAAAATTCTATGTAGATTGATGTCATATAATTTATTTTCTAAAAAACGTAAAAATAAAACAATTATTAAAATTTTAGTGAACCTCACTATTTTAAGTTTAGGTACCACTTTTGACTAATAACTATTGAAAAAATACTAAAATTGATTATATCACTATGAATTTTACATTTTTGAAATCTAGACAACAAGAATTTTACTAAGTTTTTGTTTCGTTGAAAAATTCAATCAGGAAGGCCTTCAAAAAATTACAACAAGGCACAAATTTGACATTCGAGTGCCTTAGCCATTATTTTGGAGGTCCAAGCATAGGCTTGGTTCCACCAAGCCTATCCCAAACTGAAAACTAAAGCAAAGGTACGTTTTCGACTCCATGTTTTATGAAATAGGCACCCGTTATTTAAAATTCAAAAAAATGGGCACCCATTTCATTTTAGACCTTTGAGCAAAAAATGAGTGCCCGATTCATTTGAATAACAGTACCCATTTTTAAAAGATTTGTTGCCTGTAAAAAACAAGCCCACAAGACAAATTTCAATGATTAAATGTATTATCAATAATTGTTTGACTTATCACAGCAACAGAGGGAATACTTTGACAATAAAATCCATTTTCTTGTCTTCTGATGGATTTGACATGAACAAAGAGATTTGGACTCAAAATTTGGTGCAAAAATGTGATCAAGATAATGTAGAAAGAGGCAAGGAAATTTCTGACAGTTGAGGAGGTTGCAGCGAATAGGGAGGAGGAAAAACAACAATGAGAAAGAAGAGCAAGAATTTTAGAACTGAATAATGTTGGAGCATCGAGCATAATAATCATTTCAGAAGAGGAGAATATTGAGGACACCATGATGGATGTAGAGGTCGAAGAAGAAAATACAATTCAAGAAAATTTAGGTGCATCTTCTAATCCAATATTGGATATGTATGTATGTCTTCACAACCACATATTTATTCTAATATAGAAATATGATTTTCTACAAGCAGGTTACTCATTAAATGATTTAGATTTTCTTCCTGAAAATAGACTAACAAAAATTGCACATCAACCACCAAATATTAGTAAATATGACCATAATGATAAAGAAATTGAAATTGAAAGTCAAACCCCAATTGAAATTAAAAATCAAATGCAAATTGAAATTGAAAATCAAACGCCAATTGAAATCAATAATGTGGATGTAGAATTTGAAACACCAATTGAGAAAGAAACCCCTTTGAGTGATAATGAAATGAATGAACATTTTAAAATTAAATGTGATTTGCTAGACAATCTTTGTGGTTTGGTTTCACGGAGCGAGATTAGAACACATGCTAGTAGATTGTTTAGACAATATATTTATAATAAAAAATTTGGATTTCAATGTCAACCAATGTTACGACTAATTAAAATGACTAAAATGCGAAAAGTGATGAAGAGGTTATGCATTTATGTTGTACCCAAGAAGAAGGATGAGTCTTTAAAACAAGTTGTATCAAATTTTGTTAGTGCCTTTGATACAATCGAAAGGAAAAGTTGTTCTAAAGATAGGGATGCGACACGACGAGCAAAAACAACAACTTTAGTAAACAAAACAAATTCTGGTAAAAGAATGATGACTAACATAAGTGATACCTTAATATTCATCGTAAAACTTTGACAAGAGTTGTAAAGAGAAAAGTTAACTTTGAAAGTGATTCGACAAACCATTTGTGGAGTTTTAGTGGCAGACTCTCGAGGTTTGACATGAAACTTAATGGTGGAGTAAAAAACTGATTGAAAATTTTTGGCACGATAATACAAGAGTATCACCTAATGCCAGAGATGTTCTAAAATTAAGAGTTGGCTCAAAAATTCATGATCCACATCCAAAACACATTTTGGACATGATTCAAACTGAATTGTACAATTTTTTTTGGATGATAAGGTGTTAACTATTAGCATTAGTCAAAGATATTTTGAAAAATGTAAACCATGGTATGTAAGAATTAACAAGGAAAGAGTCATATGTTGTGAAAATCATGTTCAATTTCGTTACCATTATGATGTATTTTGATGTATATGTTCTATCATGCATACTAACGAAATGTTGCAGGAATGTGGTACAAATATATCACCTCAAACTATAAAGGAGTTTATATCAGGTTTATTTTGTAAAACACCCAATGAGAAATTATTTCTTTTAAATGCATATATTTTTGGTGTATGTGATATATGTGGCAATCTTGCATTGTGAGATGAATGTTTGCATGAAAATATCTCAATTAATTTTGGATAGTAATTAGTTGATGTAAAATGGTTTAAAACAGTTGAGTATCCATTAAAGGATGGAAAGGTTGGAAGATAGTGTGATCTAATTACTGAAAAAGTTAGTGTTCATGGATTTATGAACGAATTCAAGAGTAAGATCATACCTAAATATGTTAAAAACTCTCAAAATACTAGATGGCTTGATGGACAGTTTCACATATGTAAGAATATGTTTCCAGTTGGTAGCATACTTTTGGTTGTTGACTTTGCAGAGAAATAAACGCTTGCACCACAAGATGATATCCGATCGCAATATTATAATTCAGTGAAAGTAGCAATTTTTGTTCATATTGTCTATAAGCATGCACCTGATAGTATAGAAGAGGATCACAATTTTTGAGAGAGTATCATTTCTGTATGAGTGATATTAAATTACACTCATCAGATTTTTTTCAGTGTTTCTTTAAGACCTTTTATGAGAATTTAAGGGAGAGAGAAATTTAGATGACACATCTAATATGGTCAGATAATTGCATAGGGTAATTTAAGAATGCTAGAATGTTTTATTGGTTAAGTAGGACACATAAGAAAACTAATGTCTAACATATGTAGAGTTTTTTGGAAGATGGAAATGAGAAAGGAGAACATGATGGTGCCAGTGCATGTGTTAAGAGAGCCCTTTGCAGAGAGCAACTCAAATTTGAGGAAAAAGCCAAAATTAAATATGCATGTGCAATTGTGGAATGGTGCAATGTAACTTTGTCTACAGGGTCAAGTAAGAACTCTACAATCATACGTTTCTTCTGGCTAGTTGAAGAGAAGAACATCCTTCCAAGATATGATTGTGATACAATCAACAGGTCATCTAAATGATATTCATTTATGAGTTCTAATTCTAACACTTGAACTATATGGACTAGGGAGCTTGCATGTTTTTGTCAATTTTGTGTTGCAGGTAAATGGGAAGAATGCGCGAATACGAACTGGATTGAAGAATTTAAACAGAAGTCCTTAACACCTAGTGAGACACAAGATAAAGATGATACAAAAAATGAAGAGGTAGATCATGCATTTGCATCAGAAGATTATGATCATGTTTCAGACCTCATACAAACTGGTAATTTAATTCAATTTCTTGTAAAACTTAAAATTATATTATTTATGTACATGTCATATAATTTATGATTGTATTTGAATTAAAAATCTAACAAGTTTTATGTACATACTGTTGGAATTGTTTCTGTCTCAAGTGTTGACATTCACGTTTTATCATTGATGTCATAATATGTTTCAGTTAGATACATTAGAAGTTTCAAAAAGACTAGTTATCAGAGGAACATGCGAGATTGATAGATGTGTACGAACAATGTATGACGTGTGAGAGTATGCAAGCACAAATCTGTGTAGAGGGATTAATTTATACCTTATATCTAAGGTCGCTAGATCTTATGTTTCTATTTGCATGAGTTATAGTTGTTTTCGTAAAGACTGGTTACTGTGCAGTGATAGAAGATTATGACAGAGATGGTCTCTAAGTTTTGGGGATAACTTGGATACGAGCATGATTTATGATATGGGAGCTTAAGGAATGATAGAAGATACATGAGAACACATTCTTTGTGATTCTTGGGTCACTAGATTCTTGATAACGTCAGATGAGGTGTGTGGACTAGCGAAGACCTATTTGGGGCCGACCACATATATTTAATATGCTTAGTTATTAGCGTGTGTGAATTATAGATCTTGGTGCATAAATAATGATTTATATTTGTTAATTACTTGTGTAAAGTACCATTTGTATCTTAGCAAGGGTCTATGTAATTGTTTGTGCATTGGGGAAGTCTTAACATGATGACCTAATTGCTTATTGTAACTAGTATAAAGGAAAGTAGCATCTTGATGTTTAATTGTATGAAAGGAATGTATTTGATGTTGCGAGCATGTGGATGCGTGTTCTACTGGATGTAGAGAAGTGATTATGTTTGTAATTCACTTCGTTGGAATTATATAGGCAAAGCAAGTTGCTATCATTCAATTTACTGTTATAAGTATAATTAAATACTTCTCTTTGGAAATTGGATCCAGAAGGTGGGTTTAACCTTCACAAGGTGGATTTAACCTTCAATTTGAGTAGTGTGCTAGGGTAGTGAGCTCATCATTTCATTCAAATTCTAACAGGGTTGAGAAGACTCCTAACAAGGTTTGTCCTTTAATAGGGACTTGTACTTGATGTAATAAGCATCTCCTAATAGGGCTAGATATCCTAACACAGATAAAATATTTATAGTGCATTATTTGTAGGTGCTAATTCCCACTGGGGTTTTTCCCTTAACAGGGTTTCCCTCGACAATAAAATACTTGTATTGTGGTGTTGTTCTTTAAGTGTTCAGATTTGCATTAAGTAATTGGTTTAAACTTTAAAGTTTAAATATTTGGCATACAAATGATTCAACCCCCTCTCAGTTGTATTATTCTTAACAATTGGTATCAGAGCTTGTGGTCCTCTAAGAGAAATCTTAACCACTTGAGATGATTCTAAGATGACCTACTATAGGAAGGAGAGTCCAAAATTTGATGCATAGACAGTTGGAAGAACAAGATGAGAACTCATATGATCTTCTTGGGAATTGATTATTGAATGATTACAAAGAAGGATGAATCGATCAAGACAGAAGATGAATTATGAAATGCTACTAATGAAGAAAATAAATTCTTTTCTTGAAATATGGTTGCAAGGGAAGCAATGATAAGTACGCTCTCTGAGGCAAAATTTATAGAGGTTAAAGATCTTGATTCAGCTCACAAGATCTAGACAAGGCTAGAGGTTCTATATGAAGGAGATCAGTACACTAAGCAGAAAAAACTACATATTGGAATGCTAAAATGGAGAATCTGAGGACATGAGATGATGAGAATGTCAGAGCATATGTATTGAGGGTTACCAAGGTTGTTACTAGAATCATAAAATCAGGAGGTACATAATATTAAGATGAAGTGATCACAAAGATTCTTAGATCCTTGACACCTTCCTACAAGAATAAAGTGCAAGTGATAGAGGAGATCATACCACTGACAAAAAATTTCAATAGAGAAGTCATGATTGCTAAGCTGACTACCTTTGAGATTGATGAGTTACATGATGCCTTACCCAAAGTAGAGTCTGCATTCTAGGCTACTATTCATAATGAAAAAAGGACTTTATCAAGCCTTGTAAGCTCTAGTAGAAGCAATAGACATGAAGAGCTTGGAGAACATGTTGATGATTGGGTAGAGATTGAAGAAGAAGAAAGGAAACTGGAAAAACTTGTGGCTCTAATTGAAAAAAGGGAAAGGAAAGGTAAGGGTAAGTTTGAAGGAAAATTACCCTTGAAATGTTTTTCTTGTAATAAGATTTGTCATTTTGCATCTAGATGTCCTACAAGGGTTCCTAAGCATAAGCCTAAGTTTTACAAGTCTAATTACTCCAAGTATGAGGAATGCTACTATGATAGTGAAGACGTGTCTGATGATGATTTTTTGAATGATGGGAATGAAATTGGATTTATTGCTATTAAAGATGATGAACCTATTCATGAAGAAAAATATCTAGTCTCACATGTTGAAAAAAAATTAGAATGGATCATTGATAGTGGTTTTTCACATCATATGACTGGTGATAAAGATAAATTTGTACAACTGAATAGATATGATGGTGGTGTAGTCATATTTGGTGATAATACTCCTAAGTTGATCATTGGATTTGGTTCAATCTCTCTTGATGGTAACACTAACACTGATGATGTCTTACTTGTTGATGGACTTAAGCACAACTTGTTGAGTGTTGGACAACTTGTAGACAAGGGATATCACTTACAGTTCATGGATGGAAAATGTAATATCAGAGGTCAATCTGGAAACTTGATCACATCAGGTACTAAGTCAAGACGTAATGTGTTTGAGCTGAATAATATAAAGGAAACTTGTTTTGTTGTGAAGGTAGATGAAAGTTGGTTATAACATAGGAGGTTTTGTCACATAAATTTTGATAATATTGTAAGGGTCAATAAAACTAATGCAGTTAGAGATTTTCCAAAAAATGTGAAGCCTACTAACACTATGTGCAAAGAGTGTGTGATGGGAAAGCAAACTAAGAGCACCTTTTAGAGAAAATCCTTTTCAGTAAGGGGAAAGTTGGATCTGGTACATATAGATCTTTGTGGTCCTAAAAGGACTAGATCCTACTATGGTGAAAGGTACTTTATACTTTTTGTTGATGAATATTTTAGGATGATGTGGGTTACATTTCTCAAAGAAAAATATGAAGCATTTGATAAGTTCAAGATTTTCAAAGCAAAATTTGAGAATGAATCAAGTCTTAAGATAAAATTTCTGAGGTCAGACAAAGGTGGAGAGTTTACATCAGATTTGTTCAATGCTTACTGCAAAAATCATGGTATATACAAACATACTTCTTCTCCAAGGAAACCTCAGGGGAATAGGATAGCAGAAAAAAGAAATAGAACTATACTAGATGTGGCTAGGACTATGTTGCTTGAAGGTAATGTATTTGATACAGATTGGAGAGAAGAATTCAGTATTGTTGTCTACACTTTGAACAAAATTTAGATCAAAGAAGGTACTGATAAGATAGCCTATGAACTTTAGTTTGGTTACACTCCTACTTTATAACACTTCAGAATATTTTGTAGCAAGTGTTATATCTAAAGAGATGATGAAATTGGAAATTTTGATGCTAGAAGTGATGAAGGAATTTTCCTTGGTTATTCTACTAGAAGTAGGCTTACAAATGTTTAAATTAGAGATTGAGAAAAATAGTTGAAAGTGCTAATGTGAAAATTGATGAGAGGTTTCAGATTGAGGTCCTAGAGAATGAGAAGAATACTGAAAATTAAGAGACAAAATAAATTTTTGAGATTTAGACATGCTTGGATGATCCTATAGAAGCACCAATGACACCAAAGTATGTTAAGATGAATCATCCTGAGAATAAAATTATTAGTGATGTTAATAAGGGCATGATGACAAGGTTTAAAGCTAGAAATGAGCTTTGTTTGATTTTGCAAGTAGAACCGAAGGCTACTGATGAGGCATGTAAAGATGAATCCTAGATTAAAGCAATGCAAGAAGAATTAGATAAGATAGAGAAAAACAACACTTGGGAATTGGTTCTTATACCTAAAGACAATAATGTAATTGGAACTAAATGGTTTTCCAAAATAAAATGAATGAAGAAGGCATGGTTGTCAGAAATAAGGCTAGACTGGTCTGCAAGGGCTATTCACAACATGAAGGTATAGAATTTGAAGAAACATTTTCACCTGTTGTGAGGTTAGAGGCAGTGAGATTTTTCCTTGCTTATGCAACACATAAAGACTTTAAGGTATATTAGATGGATGTGAAGTCTACATTTCTGAATAGCGATCTAGAGGAAGAGGTCTACATTGAGATACCTAATGATTTTCCTTTGACAGATGATGAAGACATGGTTTGCAGATTGAAGAAGGAATTGTATGGCTTTAAACAATATCCTAGAGCTTGGTATGCTTGATTAGACAGGTATTTATTACATCTTGGTTTCTGAAAAGGTAATTAAAATAGTAATCTATAGTTGAGAACTTTTGAAGATGAAATCTTGATTGTTGAAGTCTTTGTGGATGATATAATATTTGGAAGAAATGATGAAATGAGTAACAAATTCTCTAAGGAAATGAAAAGTGAATTTGAAATGTCTATGATTAGTGAAATGGAGTTCTTCCTTGGTTTGAAAATTACTCAAAGTAAACATGGTATTTTTATTTCTCAAACCAAGTATCTTAAGGAGTTTCTAAAGAAGTTTATAATGGAAGATTGTAAACCTGTTGGAACACCCATGGTTACTGGATGTAAGCTTACTGCTACTGATGAATCTCAAAGTGTTTTTTAGACAAAATACAGGTCCATGATTGGAGGTTTGCAATATTTAACTCACACTAGACCAAACATAGCTAGTGCACTTGGAATTATTGCGAGGTTTCAAGTTGATTCTAAGGAGACTCACCTTGTTGGAGTTAAAAGGATATTCATATATTTGAAAGGGATACTAGAATATGGTTTATGGTATGAAAAGTATGATGATTTTACATTGCATGCTTATATTGATGATGATTGGGTAGAAAGTGTTGATGATAAAAAAACACCAGTAGTGGATCATTTTTATTTGGAAAAGGGTTGTTTCATGGTTAAGTAAGAAGCAGGATTGTATAGATGAATCTATTGCAAAATAAGAATATGTAGCTGCTGCTATAAATTGCACACATATTATTTAGATGAAATAGATGCTAAATGAAATTGTGATAACCTTTGAAGAGTCATTGGTTATACATTGTGATAATAAAAGCACAGTGAACATGTCAAAGAGTCCTGTTATGCATTCAAAGACTAAGCATATTTCAATCAAGTATCACTTTCTGAGAAACAAGGTTGCAAAAAAGGAAGTCATATTGGAGTACATCAATACAAATGAGAAAATAGCAGATATATTCACTAAACCTTTGTGAAAAGATGCCTTTGAGTATCTCAAAGGTATGCATGGGGTGTGAGCTCCTCCTTGTGAGAACTAAATGATGCAGGAATGTGCCAGTCTAGAAGTTATTAGAGCTATACTATTCTCTAGACTTGATGCTTGGATATACTCCTCAGGGGGAGTGATCACATGAACACAACATAACATATTTGGGTGATCAAGCACCTAGTTTGTTGCAGGCATGAAGATTTAAAAAATCTACACTTTGTAGAGGTGGAATGTGCATAGAAGAAAAATAGATATGGCGCCCTTTTCCATTGATGTCAAAGGGGGAGAGATATAAGTGAAAAATCCCCACTGTCTTAGGGGGAGCTATGAAGAGGATATTAAGAAGATTGTATTAAGAAGGATACTTTTGGGTTGATGTATTTTCACATATGTTTCCATCAATGCGAAAGGGGGAGATCTTTGGAATTATTGTTGTTTGAGGTGTTGACATTCATCTTTTATCACTGATGTCAACACGTGTTTTAGTTAGATGCATTAAAAGTTTCAGAAAGACTGGTTATCAAAGGAACATGCAAGGTTGACAAATGTTTACATACAATGTACGATGTGTGAGAGTATGTGACCACAAATATGTATAGAGGGATGAGTGTATACCTTATGTCTAAGGTTGCTGGATCTTATGTTGTTATTTTTATGAGTTATAGTTGTTTTGGTAAAGATTGGTTATAGTACAGTGATAGAGGATTATGAAAGAGATGGTCTTTGAGTTTTTGGGATAACTTGGATGCAAGAATGAGTTATGATATGCGAGCTTAAGGCATGATAGCAGATACATGAGACAAAATTCTTTGTGATTCTTGGGTTGCCGGATTCTTGATGATGTCAATTGAGGTGTATGGACTAGCGAAGACCTATTTGGATCCGACCACATATATGTAATGTGATTAATGATTGTCATGCATTAATTATAGATCATGTCACGTAACTGATGATTTATATTTGTTAATTACTTGTGTAAGGTACCATGTGTATCTTAGTAAGGGTCCATGCAATTGTTTGTGCATTGGGGAAGTCTTAACATGATGACCTAATTGCTTATTATAACTTGTATAAAGGAAAGTGTCTTCTTGATGTGTAATTATATTAAATGGATTTATTGGATACTGCGAGCATGTGGATGCGAGTTCTACTGGATGTAGATAAGTGATTATGTTTGTGTTGCACTTCATTGCAACTATATAGGTAAAACAAGTTTCTATCAGTCAATTCACTGTTATAAGTATACTTTTATACTCTCTTTGGACATTGGATCCAAATGGTGGGTTTAACCTTCAAAAAGTGTATTTAACCTTCACTTTGGGTAGTGTGCTCAGGCAGTGAGCTCATCATTTCATTCAACTCCTAACAGGGCTGAGAATACTCCTAACAAGCTCTATCCTTTAACAAAGACTTGTACTGGATGTTATAATCATCTCCTAACATGGCTAGATCTCCTAAAAGGAATACAATAATTTTTTTGCATTATTTGTGGGTGCTAATTCCCACTGGGGTTTTTCCATTAACAATGTTTTTGTTGACAACAAAGTACTTGTGTTATGGTTTTGTTCTTGAAGTGTTCAGATTTACATTAAGTAATTGGTTTAAAGTTTAAATTTTAAATATTTGGCATACAATTGATTCACCCCCCTCTCAGTTGTATTATTCTTAACACATACATACTTATTTTTGGTTTGTAGGACATGTGTATGTTGTTGTTGCACCTAACGATAATGAAGAGAAGACTGAGTATTGTCTAGCTCGACATGTAGAACCTAAGAAACAATTTATATGTCATCGGGTAGACGATGATGGTTTTTAGTATCCAATTGGGTTTGTTGTGATAGTTGGTACATGGCTACATAAATACCTAACAAGAAGTAATGGTTTACCAGCTTTTGAAGACTACCATTTAGAAAAGAAGATTATACACTATTCCCATTTGGTGGTGGCAACAATTATCAAATTAGAAAGATACAAAGGGAAACCTGCTATTAAAATATTATGGACACTCTCAATGGAGGAGCATGAGGCAATCATAGATGCATTGTAGAAGAGAGAGGATGCAGATAGTACATTAGGCTGAATCAAATTTAAACATGTAAGTTTTTGTTAATTGTCTTCTTTCTATATGTAGATGTCTTATTTCTTCTTATATGTAGCTAATTATTTTTGTATTCAAGTGTCAAGTATAACTTGAAAACATAGATGACACTCAACTTGTTTATTTTACAACTTTTGGCCAATCAAAGTTTTTATAATAGGTGACTACAATTCTTTTATTTAAGTTTTTGGTCCTAGAATTCAATATGATTTTGATAATTTTTTTTTTGTCTTAGTCAGGTTTTAACATATACATTCTTGTTATATATATGTATTTTTTTGGTATTTAGATGTCAAGTTCAACTTGACAACATAGATGACAACATACAACTTGTGCATTAAATTATAACTTGTGGCTAATCAAAGTTGTAATAATTGGTGAGTACAATTGTTTTATTTAAGTTTTGGGTCCTAGATTTAAATTTGATTTAAATGATAATTGTCTTCATCCCTTTACATATATATTGTATACATATGTATAAATAATTAAATTTTTCTATTGAGATGTCGAGTACAACTTGACGACATGGATGACCTCTAGAACTTGTGTATTTTACAACTTTTTTCTAATCAAAGTTGTAATACTTGGTGAGTACATTAGACTAAATAAAATACATGTCTAGTTAGTTCTATAGCGTTAATTCAACTATACTTTTAAATATATATTTTCTAACATTTCAATGTATTCATTTTTATGTTGCAGGACTTCTAGAAGAACATGTACACATGAACTATTTATGCAACAATGCACACTTGTATTCATCCAATTTTGTTTTATAAACAATGAGTTCATTTGTAATCATTCAATTTTGTTTTAAATATAAACAATGCACAATTGTATAGCCAAAAAAATTGTTTTATAAACTATGTACACATTCGTCCTATGTTCACTAATTGATGATCGAGTTTATTTGTACATTCACGTTCAATAGTTCAAATTAATATGTCATTATTAGATAGATGATTTTTTTTATAGTTAATCAAAGTCAAGATTAGTTATATAGCTTTATTTTTTCATGTCAAGTATATTTAATACTAACTTTAGTTAATGATAGTTTTAAAATCAATTGATTTTGTCAATTACATGAACAAATAACTAAGTTATTAATGATCAAATTATTTATAATGTTTAAATTTTACAAATTATAATTGATATTTAATGACAAGAATAAGTTGATGTTTACTTATATGTACATGTAAGAAATGAAATTCAGTCCACATAACATATATAGATTCAAACCACTAATTTAAAATTCCATGAAATATGATAAATAGTCCAGGATTATCATAAATAACATAACAATTCCTAGAAAAACACATCATAATATAATCATATCAAGTCCTAGTCTAATAACACATGATAATGTATGATAACAAGTCCTAATAACATAACAAGTATCATCATAAAAATCCCATCATAATAACATAGCAAGTTCTATCGTAATAAGTATAACATGTGACAACAAGTCTTGATATAGTTCATGTAAATGGAAAAAAGTAACAAGTCTATGAAATAATACAAGATAATCTAACTCTTCTCATACAGGCCATCTACAGTCCTCTTCACTCCACATGAAGGTGTCTGAGATGCACCATCCTGCTATGTCTGCTCATGTACAACATCATCATGTGTGTCTACAATATGAGTAGCTGCATCATCCTATACATTTTTAAAAGATCACATGAGAAGACTATGTGTGTATAATTAAGATGAATTTCACAATTCACTTACAAAGTAATTAAATAATGAGCATTTAAAATTTTTTTTGCGCGACCATGGTCAATAATTCCCTCTATGGGACAAGGAGGTCCACTCTCCTGAACAACAAAAGTGATGGCAACCAACTCTTGTACAAATAAAAATTACAAAACTATTAGTACATGATCATGTGTGGGTCAATTTTGACAATCCCTATAAAAGACAAGTACACAATAGACATTGGAAATTTAATTTTAATTATGACCTCAAAGGAAAATGTTGATGATTGCATTTGGCTCAACCCAATAGCCATATGAAGACTGATGGTGGTGTCGACCTGAATAACATATATAAATCCTTAATCAAACTTTTATGTACATGAATTCTAAAGTATATAAAGACTTAAAATTTAAGGTTCAAGAAAATCATACATCAGGTGTGTGATGTGTGGCCAAAGTCGCTGATGCGTGAGGACGTAGATGTGATGCATCCTTAGACAATCCAGTAGCCTACAATTGCCAAAAAGTAAAAAATGAATTAAAGTTATACATAAATTAGTAAGTATATAAACACTTAAAATTAATGGATAAGAAACATACTAGGGGTATGCGAGACTGAGCCTTAGTGACTGATGGGCCAGAGCGCGAAGAATTGCCAACCTTAGTAAATGATACACCCTACAAAATTGCCAAAAATATATCAAACAGATTATTAAATTAAAGTTTTAATTATTTATTTTTAATGTAATTAAATGTATCTAGATCAAAGTGCATACCATGAATGGGGTGCCGACATCTTGAGGTGTCGAGGTGAAATAATGAAGGTCCCTCATAAATGTAGATGACATAGTGTCAACCCTCCTCTGTTCACTGAAAATTCCACATGTTATGGAATTTAATATTACACTGTAAATTATAAATAAATTTACCTCTGTAGGATGATCATTGTGTGCACAGAGAAAATTAACATATGATGTGATGTAATCTCTAGCATCACTCTCAACAACATTGACATCATCATCTCCAACATCAGCACCAACATGATCACTCTGGGACCCCTACATATATCCCCGCAACTCATGCAAATATGTGTTATGCTGGGAGAAACCATCTCCTGGGTCAACTGATCCACCAAATTTCCTAAAAGGGAAGTCAATGAACCAAGAGAATAAATCATTGCTCGATGCTAGACGGGTGCATGAATAAATTTAGTAGGAAGAGGAACAAGGGGATCATCACACACACGATCTTGAACTCTATCACTCAATTTAGCCTGTGGCCCATCCTGTGGCATACCTCGACCAACCCCCTATAATGATTTCATGTTAAAGTAATTGTGTTTCCTACCCAATTCAAACTCAACCCATAATTTCTTCAAAAAATACAAGGGAACCTCATGATTAGCGTGTGGTGGATGGTCAAATACCATCCACTACTACTCCCAAAAATGTGTAGCAATATGTAGGTGCTGACGCCACCTAATAAAAATGCGTGGCTTATTGCCAAGTATCTCCTATTTCATTTTAGGGTTTACAAAATAGTGTTTCATATCATTTTTGGCAATTTTTAAATCCTTGACCTCTTTATAAGAGAGGCCATCAAAATAATATACACCCATAGACTCCCTCCACGTCCGATAACTATCAAGCTCAGAGTCTAGTGCATGGATGGAATCTACAATGCCTTACATGTTGTATGCAAGGTGTAGTAACTATGGAGATGGGTGGAGATCACATCTAATGGTATTAATATCTCATGTAATAGACCTCAAATTACTCATGATGTTCTCACTCAACTCCTCAGGTGTAGGTGGAGGTGGAGGTGTAGGTGGATGCATAGATGGGGGTGGAGATGGAGGAGGTGGAGGAGGCAATACCTATTGACCTAAAATATCCTCTATGCTGAAATCATCCATCCAATATGTCAATGAATGTAATTTGCATATATAAAAAACATGTCAATTTTCAATTACTATTTAATTTACATTTTACCTTACAAAGAAAAGTTATAATTAAATATAACATTTAGAAATATAACTTTAAACATGCACTTTTATACAACTAAATTAAGCATTGAAAAAATCTATACCAAGAATTTTAAATTAGAGAGAGAGAGAGAGAGAGAGAGAGAGAGAGAGAGAGAGAGTCTTTTACTCAAGAAACATGTAGCAAAGTACAAATTTAAAAAAAAATCTAACTATACATAATATTTAAACATTGCATTGGAAATATATAGAACATAAATTAAATACATAATATTTAAACATATCATAAATAAATTTACACATCTAAACATCTAATTAGACGTCCATGTATATAGTTCATTTAAACATCTAACTAGGTCCTATTAAGGGGAATTATGTTTAATAATAGGTCTGTAGGCATAAGTGCTATTGTAATGGTAAGTGATGTGATGTTATAGATTTGACATTGACATGATCAGTTCTTGTATTTTCATTGATGTCAATTATTGACCTTGTGTTCTTAGTGTGTTTCCAAGTATGTGAGAAGGATGCACAATATGTTGCAAGTGGTTTTAGTGGTCACAATTCTTAAGGGAGACTTGGGAATGTCTTTCGATGATAACAGTATGATTGCAAATGTTGAATGTATGATTTTTGTAAGTTATGATCAATTTAAGTATGACATGGCAACTGCTAGAATAGTCTATGTCTGGCAATGAGTGATTTGATTGGTTTAACAAATCTTTGATGAGTTAGGTGGCGTGATCATAGAATGATGTTGTTGATGTTAGGAAACTCAGGTGCAGAAACAACTTCCTACACTAATCTCTAAAGGAAATTATTGTGCAAATTCTTTTAAATCCTTACAATTTCAGATTCATTAACTACTTTAACAATGATATTGCAGCCATCTACCATGCATACAGAAAATAGAGAATGACACAATGATTTACCTTGGGGAAAACCTTTCGGTAAAAAACCCCAGCACTACAAACCTGCACAATGTATTATCTTCAACACAACGGTTACAACACACTTGCAATGCAAGTTCTTTCAGGAGACAATCGACACTCAAAGACAAATCCAGTAGCACGAGATCATACCAACAATACACTATTTTCTTATCCCAGTCTGCAACCCTAAAAAATGCTTATATCATGCGCTTTCCTTTTTAGGGCAACTTCCAAAGTCGTATTAGGGTTTTACCATTCTCTGAGAAAATAGGAACCCAAAATTTTTTAGCATTCATCGCCCTGAACCCCACGATTGTGGAAGAGTGTATAGTACTCAACTTTATCAGTTGCCGCATGTCTTTCATGTCTTCACCCGTCATTAAATCTTCTAGAAATTGCTCTTACGTGTCATAGGAATCTGTCATAACTGTTTCAACCATGATCTCCTTACACACAATTCAAGATGCCAACACATCAAGTGGAGTGACACATCAACATGCCAACTAGACATGTACACTCACACT
>MU223224.1:6494397-6505619 GCA_018584345.1 Thuja plicata | reverse complement strand
GTTAGTAATCAAAGCAAAAGAACAACTGGAATCTAACATAGAATAACCAAACCTTTCTAGTTTCTTTCTTTCTCTCATGGATCTCCTCAAGGGCTGAGGTTGAGGTTGTTCTTCCTCTTCTTCTGAATTATCAGAGCTACTAGAGCTCTCCTCATCATTAGACCCAACATGGTCTCTCTGTTCAGTCTTCTCAGGGGTAGGAGGAAACTGAAAAAACATATTTTTCCTTTTCTTTTTCATCTGGTTATATCACAATAGGAGAAGATGTTAGCTCTCTAAAAATAACATTTCTACTATGAAACACCTTACTAGTCACAGGATCCCAAAGCTTGTATCCTTTTACACCAACATTGTATTTGATGAAAATACATTTGACAGCTTTGTTTTCCAACTTAGATCTTTTCTCCTTTGGAATATGTGCATAAGCTTCACAACCAAAAAAATGAAGATGTCTACTTGAAGGCTTCTTACCAGACCACACCTCCATGGGTGTCTTACCAACAAGAGCTGATGTAGGAGATCTGTTAACCATATAGCAAGCAGTGGCCATAGCTTTGGCCCAAAAACTTTGTTCCAAACGAGCTCCACTAAGCATACTCCTAGCCTTCTCCATCGGTGTCCTGTTCATTCTCTCTGCAACTCCATTTTGCTATGGGGTGTAAGGAGTTGTCTTATGTCTCTTGATTCCTTGTTCTTTATAGAACTATTCAAACTCTATGGAACAAAACTCACCACCATTATAAGTTCTCACACACTTGATTCTTTTACCAATCTAATTCTCCATGAGAGCCTTAAATTCCTTGAACCGACTGAAAACATGTGTCTTACATTTTAGGAAATATATCCAAGTCCTTCTATTGTAATCATCTATAAAAGATACAAAATATACAAAACTGGAGATAGAAGGAAATTTTACAGGACCAAATACATAAAAATGAATAAGATCCAAAAGTCTAGAAGACTTGTGAGAATTGGAGTAGAACTAAACATGATTTTGCTTACCATAAACACAGTGTTCATAGAAATTGAACTCGAGACTACAATCATTTAGCCCCTCGATGAGATTTTTAGTTTTCAAGGTCCTAAGACCCTTCTCACCAATGTGACCAAATCTCATATGCCACAACATTGTCTTTTCTGCAGGAAGCTTGCCTTCCAAAGTGTTTGCACCCTTAGGTACACTTACTTCATTGCCATCAGAACCCATTGCCACAGTCTTCTTTACTGCTCGTTCAGATGGTGGGGATGAAGTGATAGCCGCTCTCTTCTTTGAAATAGAAGAACTATTTCACTGAGCAATGCATGCATCAAGCTGAAACAAAGTACCTCACCTACTACCTTTAGCGAGCAGCATAGAACCTCTTATCATCTTGCATCCATCTTTTGAAAAGACAACTTGCACACCTACATCATTCAACATACTTACAGATAATAGGTTTCATGCCAAGCCTAAAATGTGCATAACTCCGTTGATTCCCTTTACTCATCCATCAAGAAATCTGATAGTGACCCTTCCACGTCCAACTATCTTTAGGTGAGAATCATCACCCAAGTACACCTTTCCATAGTCAAACTCTTCATATTTTGAGAACCATTTTCGATGAGAGGTCATGTGAAAAGAAGCACCCAAGTCTACCAACCATACATCATCAGATGCATGGGCTGCCAAAGCTGTAATAAAAGCATCTCCATCTTGAGATTTATTGGAAGTTGAATCTGAGCCTTTCTTCTTCTTCTTCGGTTCTTTTCAGTCCCTCCGGAAGTGCCCAGATTTATCACAGTTTCAACATTTCACTTTGGACTTTGCAGGAGTCTTAGAACTTTGACAGGATTTGGATTTTCCTTTCTTTGAATTATTGTCATTCTGCTTTCCTTTGTCATTGGATCTCCCGCGAACATCAAGGGCTTCCTTAGACGAATCCGTAGTCTTTCTTCACATCTCCTCAGATAGCAGCGAAGACACCACATCATCCATACAGAATGTGACTATAGTACTTCTGAGAGCCACCACAAGATGGTCCCATGAATCCAACAAGGAACAAAGCAGGGTCATACATCGATCCTCCTCCTCGATCTTGGCACCGGATGACGCCAACTGTGCAATCAATAAATTGAATGCATTGAGATGATTAGTTATGGATCCACCTTCCTCCATTCTTAAATAATACAACTTCTTTCTCAAGAACAACTTATTCACTAGAGATTTGGCCTGATACATAGACCCAAGCTGTTTCCACAAAGAATTTGCAGTAGTCTTATCAAGAACATTCAAAAGAACGACATCCGCTAGACAGAGTCTGATGAGACCCTTAGCCTTCTAATCCTTGATCTCCTAATCTGCTTGAGATACTACTGCAGGTCTCACATCAAGTGAAGTAGCCTCCCATAGATCATGGTCTTCAAGCATCTCTTCCATCTTGAGTTTCCACAACTCGAAACTAGTGCCATTAAATTTCTCCACCTCCATTCTATTGTATGAGGAACTTTCCATCTCAATCTGCAAATAAGATTCAGAATGCTCTGCACAAAAAAACTCCCACTCAACTTCAGATTAGCTCAAAAAACCCTACCCAACAACTATGATCAAAAGTTGATCAGGCTCTGATACCACTTGTAAGGAAACTCAAGTGCGGAAACAACTTCCTACACTAATCTCTAAAGGAAAGTATTGTGAAAATTCTTTTAAATCCTTACAATTTCAGATTTGTTAACTACTTTAACAATGATATTGCAGCCATATACCATGCATACTGAAAATAGAGAATGACACAATGATTTACCCTGGGGAAAACCTTTTGGTAAAAAACCCCAGCACTCCAAAACCTGCACAATGTATTATCTTCAACACAATGGTTACAACACACTTGCAATGCAAGTTCTTTCAGGAGACAATCGACACTCAAAGACAAATCTAGTAGCACGAGATCATACCAACAATACACTCTTTTCTTATCCTAGTCTGCAACCCTAAAAAATGCTTATATTATGCACTTTCATTTTTAGGGCAACTTCCAAAGATAGCCGTATTAGGGTTTTACCATTCTTTGAGAAAATAGGAACCCAAAATTTTTTACCATTCATCACCCCGAACCCCACAATTGTGGAAGAGTGTATAGTACTCAACTTTATCAGTTGCCACATGTCTTGCATGTCTTCACCCATCATTAAATCTTCTAGAAATAGCTCTTATGTGTCATAGGAATCCGTCATAACTGTTCTAGCCATGATCTCCTTACACACAATTCAAGATGCCGACACATCAAGTGGAGTGACACATCAACATGCCAACTAGACATGTACACTCACACTTAATTACATTATTTGCAAGAAATACATTTTACAAAACAAATAATAAGAATAGGAATTATCCAAGGTTGAGACACCTTATTCCTAAGAGTTGATACTATCTTGAGTTCATGGTTATGACGACGACTATTTTTTATGATTGATGAGTATGTTTTGTGGTTACAAAAGTTATTTCAGTGAAAGGTGACAGTGTTTTTGAGCTACCAATGGTAGAACTTCTATTGTCGATTGGTGATCGAGCTGTAATGAATCATTTGTGTTCCATCTTTCAAGCTGATGTTTCTTGATTCATTTATGGTGATGTGTTAGCATTTCATTGATTAAGGTAGACATTTTATCAAGATGAAGGCCGAGTTGGTCAAAATGTGTTTGACTATTCTTGATAAAATAAATTGTAAGGGTCTATCCTATGGCCGACCTATTTGGTAAAGTTCTTTGATATATTGGGATGTGTGTTTGGCATGATCTTTCTAAGTGTGAAGTTTGGAAAAGTGATTTAAAATGTATTAGCTAAGGTTTAGGGTGGTGGAAGGCTTAGGGATTGAGTAGTGATATTTATATCATGAAATCAAAGTTTTTGTGTGTAGATCATGAATGTGAAGGTGCGATCAAGCCAGGGTGTACCATAATTATATGAGAAAAGAATGTATGTGTTAAAAATGATCTAATCAAGCAAAGGAGTTTCTATTTCCAGATCAAAAAATGATCCTAACATGTTTTCTATTGTAAATCCCTTAACTGGGAAGACCCTAATTGGTCTTATTTGTAAATCTCTTAATAGAGTGGCTCATTAACTTGAGTTTGAAATCTCCTAACAAAGTTACTCCTAACAGGGTAAATCTCCTAATAGGGCTAGAGGTAAATCCCATAAATGGGTGACACCTAACAGTGTCTTTGTAAACTCCTAATAGAGTTAAGCTCCTAAGGGGCATACTTCAGAAGAGTAAATTATTTTGTGAGTCTTAATTCCTACCGTGGTTTTCACCCTTTTAGGTTTACACATGAAAATATCCATGTTATGTGTTTCATACATTTTGGTGGTTGTGTTTATTTGATTAAGTTTCATTTTCTTATCAAATGGGAAAACTTGTGAATGTTGGTTTTGAGTTGGGAAGTGGAAATTTGTAGATATCTTTGAATATTGATTCACCCCCCCTCTCAGTATTCTTAGAGCTTTAGGACTAATGATTGGTATTAGAGCCATGTTCCTATTTATGGTGAATCTTAATAGCTTGAGGTCAAGATCCAAAGAATGATGAGGAAGGAAGGTCCTAAATTCACAAGGGAGAACTACTCGGTGAGGAGTGGTAGAATGAAGATTTATCTAAAAGGTATGGGAAACCAGTATTGGAATCATGTTGTTAATAGATATGTTGTACCGATTGGGACTCTCAATGTAGATTAGCTATGGGAATAAAAAATGAATACTACAGCTATGGAAGCCATTGCAAGTACATTATCTGATGCAGAGTTTGTTGATATCCAAGATATCGAAACCTCATATGATGTGTGGGAGAAATTTAAGTTAGTGTATGGTGGTGAAAAACATGTGCAAAAAGCTAAGGTTGACATCCTAAAAGGAAAAATTGATGACATGAGGATGGTTGAAGGTGAAAATATTAAGAAGTATGGTTAGAGAATTAAAGAAGTGGTTGCTACTATCAAAAGTTCTAGTGGAACTATTGAAGAAGATGATGTGGTGAGTAAAGTATTGACAACATTGTTAACTCTTTATTCCATTAGAGTTTCTGCTATTTAGGAGTTAAGATCTTTAGGAACTGGTATTTTCACTCTTGATGCATTGATTGGAAAGTTGACTTCTTTTGAACTTAGCAATTATTAAAATAGTGTTCCAAGGGTTGAAGCTTCATTTAGGGAATATTTGTTTCTTTCAACTACAAGGAAACGAAAGGTAGTTAGTAATGAATCTTCTCCTATGTCAAGTTACTCTAATGATTATGATTCTATCTTTTCTGACGAGAAGAAACAAGAGGAGTTGGAAGCATTTCTT
This sequence comes from Thuja plicata, assembly GCA_018584345.1. Taxonomy (NCBI): domain Eukaryota; kingdom Viridiplantae; phylum Streptophyta; class Pinopsida; order Cupressales; family Cupressaceae; genus Thuja; species Thuja plicata. The sequence goes on along the minus strand of MU223224.1, from coordinate 6,500,302 downwards.
GCTAGGAGGTTACCTAGAGGAACCAGTAAGTACAAGGGAAAAAATACCTCTTAAAATGCTTCTCATGTAACAATATTGGAAACTTTTCTACCAAGTTTCCTGAAGGTGATAAGAAGGAAAATCCTAAGAGATTCAAGGATAAGAGAAAGAAGACTTTATTTGTTGCTGTTGATGAGGGTGTTACTGATGAGGAATCTAAGGATAATGAAGAAGAATTTATCTTTTTTTTTTGTTAAAGAGGATTCTCCCGTAGATGGTGAAAAAATCTTTATTTCTAGAATGGATCATGGTGGAGATTGGGTAATAGACAGTGGATGTACAAATCATATCACCGATGACAAGAGTAATTTCACTAAGTTGGAAGAATGTGATGGTGGAGCAGTAAGGTTTGGTTACAATTCTCCTTGCTTAGTAAAAGGAATAGATCTATTGCACTAAATATTCAAAAAAAAATTGTGATGATGTTTAATGGGTAGAAGGCCTAGGGTATAATTTTTTGAGTGCAACACTGTTGAATAACAAAGGTTATCTTGTAGAGTTCAAAGGAGGTATATGTAGGATACTTGGAAGATCTTGTGATCTAATTGCTACCAGTATGAAGACTAAAGGTAACTTATTCCATCTGAATACTACAGTAAAGAGTTGTATGATTACCAAATTTGATGATAGTTGGTTGTGGCATAGGATATTTTTTCATGTTTAATTTGATATTTTGGTCAAAGTAAGTAAGATGAATATTGTTAGAGGTTTTCTACAACTAGTGAAACCAGACAATGTCACGTGCAAGGAATTTTAGTTGGGAAATCTAATTATGGATTGTCGAAATCTGATCGATTTAAAATCTAATTAGCTTTATTTTTATCAATAAGTCATATTCATTCGGAGGTATTTTGGATTTAATACATATTGATTTGTGTGGTCTGTTAGTAATAAATGAGAGGGGGGGTGAATCAGTGGCCTCAAAAATTTATCCTTTAATCTTTAACCACCAATCAATACACCTCAGATTATTAAGTCCCTACAAGATGCCTACCATAAAATACTTATGATATTTGACTGTCTGTCGGTTTACCTTGTCTGTCCTTATTCTCCTTGATAACCGATAAGTAGTAAAACTATTTACTGATACTCAGTAAATATGCAGAGTATACCAATCTATCCAGAAATGCATATGTGAAATGTAAAACAATAAAGTAATAAACCATACACACATAACACATGGATTTTAATGTGGAAACCCTGTTAAGGGAAAAACCACTGGGACCGGTATCCCAAATTTTCACTCTTCTGAAGTGAGCCCTATTAGGAGCCAACCCTGTTAAAGATTACAAACACATTGTTAGGTGTGACCTTGTTAGAGGATTTTATACATAGAGGTTGTCACTTAGTATCTGGCATCTATTTTGCTACCATCCTTAAATAAGCCTCCTTCTTAGACTGTCAATAGGCTTTAGGAAAATCTTGCTAACATCCTTGAATCAACCTTCTTCTTAGGCTATCAATAGGCTTTATACAAATTCAATGCTACTTTCATGAATCAACCTTTTTGGAAATCTGTTAGGATATACCTCAATTATAGAAGACGGTTAAGTCCTGCTCTGTTAAGAGACTTGATGCTTCAATAGTTAAACTGAAACATTATGACCTATTTCTAATGCAAATTGAATTGCAGATTCCCAGATCTATTTAAGTACAATACCTCTATGATCAATGTATCAATTCAATTCTTTGTGCTCCACACTTTTTGCTCTGTGATGCTGCGCTTCACTATTCTTCGGTGTCTGTAGAATTCTTTAGCTCTCCTTCAGCTTGATTGATCAAGACTGTACGAAGTTATCCTTCACCAGTTTCTCTTCATAATCCTCTTTCTATTCACTCCCCTTCCATGTATGTGATTGCTTGTGATTCCAGAAATGAATTATGCTTGTCTCTTATATAGACATGATGTTCCTTAATTCTTGATTCTTGAATCTTGACGTGAAAAATAATCCAGCCAATCTAATTCACAACTTTAACTCCTGATTTATCTCATAGTTATCTTCTTGCCAACTGTAAAAATATTCTTTAAATCATTTACTTAACTCTAGGTGAATAAAACAAATAAAAAAACTAGTTAAGTCTATCCTTAAGCTCTGCCAGCTAGATATTTTGTCATTTTCTGAACTCTCTATTCTGTCAGTCAACTCTTTAGTTAGTCATCGGTGACAACTGCCAGTTCCATCGGTGTAACTCTAGTTAGCTTTGGGATCTCCGTCCGTCGGGTATCCTTGGATTTTACTCGTCGGGTATCACTATGATTTTGCTTCGTCGAGCAACACTGTCTTTTGATCGTCGGGCATCACTATGAATTTTTCTTTGCCTTTACCGATGGTGTGCACTTTGTCGGTGTTGTCTGTCACTTAGTGAATACTTGACTTTTATGCATTGTTGAAAGCATAATCACTATTCCATTGATTCTCTGAAGTCTTTGGCATTATGTACATGACCGTACAGATGATATCAAGTTGACATCAATGAAAATACAAACCATTAACTATTTTAATGTCTTGCATCAAATTCAACTTAACATTATCAAACATTCAATCAGTTATATGTCATCAATCTCTCCCTTTGGCATTAATGGCAACATACTATACTATTTCTAATACAATATGAAATAGAATTGTTGAGATTCATCACATTACCAAACACTTTTTTTTGATAACCGATAAAAATGTCTGACCATCGGTAAGCTCCGTGTTAGCTTAGATTTGATTCTTGTAGCTTTTTGTGTTTCTTATACTGATGTGTTGTGTTCTCTTCTTGTGTCAATTTCTCTTTTTTTTACTGTTCTTTTTCTTTGATGTCTTTGTCTTTTGTCAGCAACTTTCCCTTTGTATATGATACAAATTCTCTCCCTATGGATATGATCTCTCCCTGTTTTGAGTAATTTGAAAATGAATAATTTATTGTGATAATATAGATACATTCTCTCCCTTTGACAACAATGCCAAACAAATATTTTACAAATATCTAACATTCATGTCAAATAATTATTTTCTTCTATCTATAATATATTCCTTGAATTTCCCTTATCCATCAGTAATACAACAATATGATCTGGTGCTTGGTTCATATATATACCTTTCAGTATATAGATGTAGCTTTGAAGTTCATCTTTTGCTTGCATCAACATGAATGATATTATGATAATATATAGGTTGATACAGCCTTTAGTCCTTTATTGACTGGTAGACAAGGGTTTGACCCCTAGTCTCTTTCTTAGGTACTCAAATGTATCCTTGGGCAATGGCTTGGTGAAGATATCAGCCAATTGTTCTTTTGATTGCACATATTCAAGTATCACCTCTTTTTCTTGAACTTGTTCTCTTAAATAATGATACTTGATTGCAATGTGTTTAGTCTTTTCATGCATGACTAGATTCTTATAAATGTTTATTGCACTGGTGTTATCACAATAGATAATCACTGGTTCTGAGATCTTCATATGCATACTTTCCAGCAATTGTTTGATCCATGTAATATCTGAGTAGTTTGCAGTAGCAACAACATATTATACTTCTTTAGTAGACTGAGAGATGCATCCTTGCTTTTTTCTAATCCATGTGACAAGTATGTCACCCATAAAGAATGCTCCTCTAGTTGTGCTCTTCTGGTCATCAAGATTTCCAGCCCAATCAGCGTCGGTAAACAATTTTAGTTCAAATTTGCCTTCTCTTATATATCATAAGCCAAATTCCTCAGTATTCTTCAGATATCTTAAGATTCTTTTCACAGCAGTCATATGTGATTCCCTGTGGTTAGCAAAAAATCTAGCAACAATTCCTACTACATGTGCAATATCTGGTCTAGTGTGTACAAAATACTTGAGTTTTTCTATCATTGATCTATACAAAGTCTGATTTACCTATGTTTTCTTGTCTTCCTTTTTTAATTTTCATCTAGTAGCCATCGGTGTTCCAACAGGTTTGGAATATTCCATCTTGAATATTTTTAGGACCTCTTTGATGTATTTGGACTGTGTAATGAAAATACCTTCACTTTGTTGAATGATCTGTAGACCAAGAAAGAACTTGATCTCTCCAAACATAGACATCTCAAAATCTTTGCTTATCTCATTAGCAAATGATTTTCATAGTATATCATTGCCTCCAAATATGATGTCATCAACAAATATTTCAGCAATCAAAGTGTTAGCATCAATATCTTCTTTCAAATAAAGATTACTATTTTCACTAGTCCTTGTGAATCCAATACTTATTAGATAGGAATGAATTCATTCATACCAGGCTCTAGGAGCTTGTTTTAATCCATACAAGGCTTTGTGAATTCTACATACCATGTTCCTCTTTTCTAGATCTACAAACCCTTCTAGTTGTTCAATGTATACTTCTTCAAGTATTCCATTTAGGAATGTTGATTTTACATCCATTTGATATGCTTTGAATCCTTTATATGTGGCATAAGCAAGTAGTATTCTTACTCCTTCTAGCCTAGCAACTGGCGCAAAGGTTTCTCCATAGTCTATACCTTCCTCTTGTGCATACCCCTTGCATACTAGTCTTTCTTTGTTCCTTGTGACTTCTCCATTCTCGTTTAGCTTATTCCTAAATATTCATTTAGTACCGATAACATTCTTGTCATCTGGTCTTGGCACACATGACCATGTTTTGTTCTTCTCAATCTCATCATTCATAGAACTTATCCATTCTTCATTATCTAGTGTAGCATTGACAGATTTTGGCTCAAAATCACAAATTAAGCAATTTGAGTTTAAAAACTTACTTCTTGTTCTTGTACCAGCTTTCTTATCTCCTATGATCTAGTCCTCAAGATGGTTCCTTCTTACATATCTTGCAAGTATAGGTACATCTCTTTTTGTATCAGCTTTATCTTCATTACCTTGCACATTATCTTGATCATTATCCTGACCGTCGGTAACAACATTTTGACCATCGGTTGCAACATTCTGTTGTTCTAGAATTAAGCACTATTGCTTGGGTAGAGTTATGGGTTCTTCACAATATACAAACTTGTTGTAGTATTCTGGTTCTTTTGTGCTTTCCAGCTCATTCTTTTCTACAAATTTATCAATCTTCACATTTGCACTTTCAACTATTTTTTTAGAAGCCTTGATTAGACATTTAAAATATTTGCTCTTGGTAGAATACCCCAGAAAAATACCTTCATTACTTTTGGCATCAAGATTTCGATTTCCATCATCCTTTAAGACATTACATTGACTACAAAATATTTTGAAGTAACTTACATTGGGTGTTTTACCATACCATAGCTCATAAGGAGTCTTCTTTGTGTCCTTCAATTGTACTCTGTTAAGTGTATAAACAACAGTGCTGACAGCTTCCCTCTAGAAGATTTGGGTGATGTCCTTTTCTATCATTAGTGTTCTTGCACAATCAACTATTGATCTGTTTCTTCTCTCAGCAATCCCATTTTTCTATGGTGTTCTTGGTGCAGAAACCTGTCTTTTTATACCATGCTCATTACAAAAATTAGTGAATTCATCTGATATAAATTCTCCTCCTCTATCTAATATTAAACATTTTAGATCCTTACCACTTTGTTTTTCAGCCATAGCCTTATACCATTTAAACATCTTGAATGCTTTAGATTTTTCTTTTAGAAACATAACTGTCATCATTGTAGAGTAATCATCAACAAAGAGAATAAAATATCTATCTCCATAATAACTCTTTTTCCTCATAGGTCCACATAAGTCAGTATGGACTAGCTCTAGAATAACATCAGATGTATGGCCTTTGATTTTGAAACTAGACTTTGTCATTTTACCTTTTTGACAATTTTTGCACATGATGTTGTCTGGCTTTGTCATCGTCGGTAAGCCTCTTACACTTCTTTTTCTGCTTATTTTCATCATGTTGTC
>MU223224.1:6435945-6492817 GCA_018584345.1 Thuja plicata | reverse complement strand
GAGGGGGGGGGGGGGTGAATCATTGGCCTAAAAAATTTATCCTTTAATCTTTAACCACCAATCAATACACCTCAGATTATTAATTCCCTACAAGATGCATGCCATGAAATACTTATAATATTTGACTATCTGTCGATTTACCTTGTCTATCCTTATTCTCCTTGATAACCGATAAGCAGTAAAACTATTTACCGATACTCAGTAAATATGCAGAGTATACCAATCAATCAAAAAATGCATATGTGAAATGTAAAACAATAAAGTAATAAACCATACACACATAACACATGGATTTTAACATGGAAACCATGTTAAGGGAAAAACCACTGGGACCGGTACCCCAAATTTTCACTCTTATGAAGTGAGCCCTGTTAGGAGACAACCTTGTTAAAGGTTAAAAACACACTGTTAGGTGTGACCTTGTTAGAGGATTTTATACATAAAGGTTGTCACTTAGTATCTGGCATCTATTTTGCTACCATCCTTGAATCACCCTCCTTCTTAGAATGTCAATAGGATTTAGGCAAATCTTGCTACCATCCTTGAATCAACCTTCTTCTTAGGCTGTCAATAGGCTTTATACAAATTCAATGCTAGTTTCACGAATCAACCTTTTTGGCAATCTGTTAGGATATACCTCAATTATAGAAGACGGTTAAGTCCTGCTCTTTTAAGAGACTTGATGCTTCAATGCTTAAACTAAAACATTATGACCTGTTTCTAATGCAAATTGAATTGTATATTTTAAGATCTATTTAAGTACAATACCTCTTTGATCAATGTATCAATTCAATTCTTTGTGCTCCACACTTTCTTCACTGTGATGCTATGCTTCACTGTTTGTCAGTGTTTGCAAAATTCTTTAGCTCTCCTTCAGCTTGATTGATCAGGACTGTATGAAGTTATCCTTCACCAATTTCTCTTCAGCATCCTCTTTCTATTCACTCCCCTTCCATGTATGTGATTGCTTGTGATTCTAGAAATGAATTATGCTTATCTCTTATATAGACATGATGTTCCTTAATTCTTGATTCTTAAATCTTGACGTGTAAAACAATCCAGCCAATCTGATTTAAATCAATTACTTCACTCTGGGAAAATAAAACAACTAGTTAAGTCTATCCTTAAGCTCTGCCAGCTAGATATTTTGTGGTTTTCTGAACTCTTTTTTCTGTCGGTCAACTCTGCAGTTAGTCATCGGTGACAACTGCCAGTTCTATCGGTGTAACTCTAGTTAGCTTCAGGATCTCCGTCCATCGGGTATCCTTGGATTTTACTCGTTGGGTATCACTATGATTTTGCTTCATCGGGCAACACGATCTTTTGATCGTCGACCATCACTGTGACTTTTTCTTTTCCTTTATCGATGGTGTGCACTCCGTTGGTGTTGTCTATCACTTAGTGAATACTTGACTTTTATGTATTGTTGAAAGCATAATCACTGTTCCATTGATTCTCTGAATTCTTTGGCATTATGTACATGACTGTATAGATGATATCAAGTTGACATCAATGAAAATACAAACCATTAACTATTTTAATGTCTTGCATCATCTTCAACTTAACATTATTAGACATTCAATCAGTTATATGTCATCATGGTCCTATGAGAACAAGAAGCTATTTTGGAGATAAGTACTTTTTTCTTTTTGTTGATGATTACTCTAGGATGATGTGGGTTACTTTTCTAAAAGAAAAATAAGATACATTCTATATCTTTAAGGTATTCAAAGCAAAAGTTGAAAAGGAAATAGGTAATAATATTAATTACTTGAGATCTGATAGAGGTGGTGAGTTCATATCTTTGGAATTAACTGATTTTTGTGAAGAACATGGAATTAAAAGGAAAATGTCAGCACCTAGAACTCCTTAGAAAAATGGGATTGCAGAGAGAAGGAACAAATATATTATTGATGCTTCAAGATCAATAATGATTCAAAGAGATGTGCCTGAGATCTTTTGGAGAGAATATTTTATTAGTGTTGTTTATACATTCAATCAGATACATGTGAAGAAGGGAACTGATAAGACTCCTTATGGGTTATGGTTTGGTCACACACCTAGTGTGAAATACTTCAAATTTTTTGGGAGAAGATGCTACATAAAGAGAGATGACTATATAGGGAAATTTGATCCTAAGAGTGATGAAGGAATATTTTTGGGATATTCTACAAAAGAGAAAATCATACACATGTCTAAATAAGAGAACCAATAATTTGATAGAAAGTGCTAATGTGAAGATTGATGAATTCTTAGAATAGAATGATGGTTCTAGCAAGAATAAATCAAGAGACGATCATGGGATTGCATATGTTCAACCAGTTGAGAAAGAAGCTAAAAATTAGAACAGTGAGGATGAACCAGTTCAATCGGTAGAAGAGACTCCTAGACCTGAACCAGTGATACTAAGGTATGTAAAGTTGAACCATTTTGTTGATCAAATTATTGGTGTTCAGACTAGAAGGAAGATTAGAGAAAGCACCTATCTAATTTATGAATATCAACCTAAATCTATAAGAGAGGCATTGAAGAATGAAGATTGGGTTAAGGCCATGGAAGAAGAATTGGATCAAATAAAGAAGAAAAATACTTGGGTACTTGTTTCTAGACCCATTGATAAGAATGTGATAGGAACTAAGTGGGTTTTCAAAACTAAACTCTTTGAAACTAGTGAAGTAATCAAGAATAGGGAAATCCTTGTGATTAAGGGTTATGGACAAGAAGAAGGATTGGATTATGGAGATACTTTTGCACCAGTGACTAGACTTGAAGGAGTGAGGATTTTGATAGGATATTCTACTTACAAAGGTTTTAAAGTTTTTCAAATGGACATGAAATCTGCATTCTTGAATAGAATTCTGGAAGAGGAAGTTTACATATAACAACATGATGTTTTTTCACTATCAGAAGATGAGGAAATGATGTGAAAGTTGTAGAAGGCACTTTATGGATTAAAGCAGGCACCAAGGGAATGGTATATGAGAATCCACTCATATATGAACAAGATCGATTTGATTATAATAAGTGAGGACAACAATGTTTACTTGAATATTGAGAAGGATGACCGATTGTTGATTACTTAAGTCTTTGTGGATGACATCATTTTTGGTGGAAATGATGAGAGGAGCATTGCTTTTGTAGATGAAATTAAGACAAAATTTGAGATGTCGATGTTTGGAGAGATCAAATTCTTTGTTGGATTAAAAATATCCAAGATCAGTGATGGAATCTACACTAGCCAAATAAAGTATGTGAGGGAAGTGTTGAAGAATTTTGGGTCAGATGATTCTAAACTGATTGGAACTCTAATGGTGACCGGTTGTAAGCTATCCAAGGAAGATGATTCTAAAGGTGAATTCAAATTTATACAGATCCATGACCAGTAAGTTGGAGTATGTTGTTCATAGTAGTCCTTATATAGCACATGTAGTTGGGATAGTTGCAAGATTTCAATCTAATCCAAAGAAATCCCATATGGTGGCCGTGAAGAGAATCTTTAGATACTTAAAAGGGACTGAAGACTATGATCTTTGTTATGATTAGAAGGGAGTTTTTACTTTGAGTGTGTTTTTTTACTTTGAGTGTGTTCATTGATGAAAATTGGGTAGGTAATGTGGATGATAGGAAGAGCACAAGTGGAGAAGCTTTCTTTCTTGGAGAGAGACTTGTGTCATAGGCAAGAAGAAAGAAGAATTGTATTTTCCAATATATTGTAGAGGTAGAATATGTTGCTGCTACTATTAATTAGAAGGTATTAAGGAGAAGGTAACTAAACCAGTGGTTATCTACCATGATAATACTAGTTCTATAAACATATCCAAGAACCTTGTGATGCACTCTAAGACCAAGCATATTACAATTAAGTGCCATTTTATTAGAGAGAAGGTTCAAGAGAAGGAGGTGCAGTTGGAGTATGTGCCAAATAAGGAGAAGGTTTCAGACATTTTTATAAATCCACTACCAAAGGATACATTTGAGTATCTAAGAGTGAAGTTGGAGGTCATTTCCCTACCTAAGCAGAATTAAAGTGATGTTGTTGCATAATTCCAATGTTTTTGTATTAAAAATGTTTTTTGGATTGATGTAATAAGGGGCTACTCCTTAAGGAGAGCAGTTAGTGGTAAAGGTACTGATTACTTGATTCTGAAGTGATCAATGGTATGACATCTTTGGAATTGTTTTCCAAGGGGGAGAGAAGTACTGAGAAGTGATGAGTAAACAAATGAGATAGTTGAGTAAGAAAGTGATATCAGAGAGAAAGAAAGAAAGGGGGAGACACAAATTCAGAGATGAAGATTCATTGCAAGAACACAAGTAGTGCAGGTTATCTGATTGAGAATATGTTTTAATTATTGTGTTTCCATCAATGACAAAGGGAGAGATTTTTGGAATAACTACTGCTATAATGGTAAGTGATGTGATGGTATAGATTTGATGTTGAGATGATCATTTATTATGTTGTTTTTTATGTCAAGTATTGACCTTGATTTCTTAGTGCGTTTCCAAGTATGTGAGAAGGATGCACAATGTGTTGCAAGTGGTTTCAGTGGTCACAATCTTTAAGGGATACTTGGGAATGTGTTTTGATGATAACTATATGATTGCAACCATTGAATGTATGATTTGTGTAAGTAATGATCGATTGAAGTATGACATGAAAATTGCTAGAACAATTTGTGACTAACAATGAGTGATTTAATTGGTTTATCAATCTATGATGAGTTATGTGGAGAGATCATAGAATGATGTTATTGACACTATGTTGAGTTCATGGTTATGACCGTGACTATTTTGGATGATCGGTGAGAATGTGGTGCAAGGGAACCCAATGATATGGAGACAATGAATTTACCTCAGAGCGAGAGTAGAAACACCTATGGGTCTAGTGAATTCAATTACAATGTGTTAGATCCAATAATGGCCTTTTTTTATGATACATTTAATGTAAAGATGAAAAGTCTTAAGGGTCCTGATAAAGACCGTAGGACCAAATTATTTGTAAGGGGGGCCAATAGTGCCTAATTGGGATCTAAATGGGTAGTAGGGTCCTAGATAGGATAAATAGATCGTAGGATGAAATTAGACACAAGTTTGATACGTTAAGAAGAAAATAAAACAATTAAACATAGCATAAAATTCAAATATTCAAATACCAACGACTAACTACCAATTTGGGGGGAAAAAGCCAAAATGGTTGAAATTAGTGCTTGTTAATAATCCAGCTGACTTGGATAAGTTGTGGAAGTTGTATGAAGGATAAATATGCCTTGGAATGATGGAAAATTAGAGAAGGTACAAACTATACAAATGAATTAAGAAATTCAATAAAAATTCAAGTTTTTCCTTGCAAAAGCTTGTTGTTTTGATGTTTGGTTGATTGTTTTGGACTTGGAACAGGATTGTGGATGATCTAATAACATAATAATATCATTTTGTATATTTCTTGAATGCTTTCATAGTCTATTTCCTGCAGATTTGGAAATTTTTTGTAAGTGATCATTTTGGAACATTGAAATAACTTTATTTTGACCTTTTTAATGACGTAATGGGCCATTCAATGAATGTATTTGTTGTTTCTGAATGAATGGGCCCTATGTAACACATGTATGATGTTACTAACCATTTGGATGCAGGAGGATTTTATTTAGTGGGTGTACACCATGAGGAAAATTGGGAATGTAAAGACAAGACCCTTAAACTTTTGGGGCAAAAGTTCTTTTTTCATCCGGGGAGTATGGTGCAGGGGCACCCAAAGAAATGGAGACAATGAAGACACCTTGGAAGAAGAGTAGAAATTACTATGGGTATAATATACTCAATTATGACGTGTTAGAGTCAATACTTGCCTTTTTTTATGATCCATTTCATGTAAAGATAAAAAGTCCAAGGGTCCTGATAAGGACCCTAGGACCAAATTGTTTGGAAGGGGGGCCAATAGTGCCTAATTGGGATCTAAATGGGTAGTAGGGACCTAGATAGGATAAATATATCCTAGGATGAAATGAGACACAATTTTGATAAGTTAAAAAGTAAATAAAATAATTAAACATAGCATAAAATTCAAATATTCAAATACCAACGACTAACTACCAATTTGGAGGGAAAAAGCCAAAATGGTTGAAATTAGTGTTTGTTAATAATACAAATGATTTGGATCAGTTGTATGAAGGCTATATATGCCTTCTAATTATGGAAAAGTAGAGAAGGTACAAACGGTGCAAACATATTGAGAAATTCAATAAAAATTCAAGTCTTTCCTTGAAAAATCTTGTTGTTTTGATGTTTGGTTGATTGTTTTGCACTTGGAACATGATTGTGGATGATCAAATAACATAATAGAATCATTTTTCATCTATCTTGAATGATTTCATAGTCTATTTTCTTTAGATTTAGAAAGTTGTTGTAGGTGATCATTTTGGAACATTGAAATAACTCTATTTTGACCTTTTTAATGATGTAATGGGCCATTCAGTGAATGTATTTTTTGTTTCTTATTTAATGGGCCATATGTAACATATGTATGATGTTAATTTTTGGAATAATGGAATGGTGTGTACTGAGGGGGGAGGGGTGAATCAATATCCTTAAATTTTTTTATCAATTAACCATTAGTACTCTATTCTTGCTTTACCGACCATTGATGCTTTTCTATCTTATGCATGTAATATCAAAACATAAAATTAATTGCATGTAACCATTCATAGAAAAATTCATGAAATGTAAGTACACATGACACAAGAATTGGTAATGCAGAAAACCCCTGTTAGAAGGTAAAAAGTGCGGTGGGGATGAAACCCACAAAGTTTCACTATCTGCAGAATGGAAGGTGCCGGTTAAGGCTACAAGTGTGATCACTTCTGATGATATTACCTTGTTAGGAGTAACATTTTTGATTGGTTAGGGCTACTCGGTTAAGAGATTTAGTAACACTACTTATTGTGCACTCGATTAAGAGATTTACATAAGGATCATTAAATCCACCTTCTTAAAGGATTTCTTCTATTTGCTACACTTGTTAGAATGCATTCAAAAATACTTGATGACCTGATAGTGTGCAATCCTGAATTACTGAATACATATCCTTTAAGTTCACAATGAATGTGTATTACTTATAGTGATTGATTAATACCTCTATTCTTCTTGGTAGCCTTGAATCTTGTTCTTCATAAATGATTTCATCTTTTGTTGTCCTTCTACATAAAACTCTTTGTTTTATCCATAGATGTCTATTGCAGCTACAATCATCATTGTCTGATTGATTTCTATATCTATTTATACAATGAATTTACCTATTTAGGTTTCATGCTTTACAATGAAAACTCTATGATCAAAGGTTTACAACTTGATCTTGATCTCCTAGTTTGCATGTTTACAATCAGTTTGACTGATTAAAATAATTAAATATGCTTTACTTGTCCCTTAAGAAATGGTTTGATAGGTAAGCATAAAGATAAATATAAAACTCAAGTGTTATATCTCACGTATAACTTAGATCCACATTTATCATAAATAAAGTTGTCTCTTGGTAGACTGGTGCTTGGGTTGCTCTGTAGTCTTTCCACAGTGACGTATCTATAGACATTCTTCTTCTCAGGTTTCTCTGTAGAATGTCTGTCAGTTTTCTCAGTAAAGTGTGTTATTGGTTTACACTGTAAACTATCTATCGGTGATAGTGCACTTAGCATTTTTGGTGACCTCTATGAACCGTTGTGCCGGGTTGCACTATAAACCTTTCTTTCGGTGATCATGTAATCGACGGTTAAAAAAATTGTTTCCTTTGTATACTAATGACAAAATATTATCCTTTGGGATTGTCAATCTCCCCCTTTAGCATTAGTATCAAAAACTAATATGTGTACAACTGAAATGTTCAATATATACAAAAATTTTTTTACCTTGTCAATATGAATCCCCCTATGTGCATGCCTCGGTGTATTGTATGTTCATGTATATACATATATTTCCTCTTCTATCATTTCCCCCTTTCACCTTATCATTTCTATTATTCATCCCTTTATCATATCATTTCCCCCTTTTTTGAAATAATGTCAAAGGTGTAATACTTACAATTTATCAAAAATGTGGGAATGGGATTTTTGAATGTCCTCAATTTGCTTCTCCCATTTCTTTTTGAGGTTCTCAAGGGTCATGATTTCTAATGTGATTTTGGCGTGCATATCATATATGCTCTCTATAATAGACATCTCTGGGGTGGAAATTATTGTTCTTGCCAAAGTCATATGTTGTTGCAGTAATGTCAGATTGGGTAGTAGTAGAGCTTGGAGCTTGGTTACCTCATCTTGGAGTTTGGATTCTTTCTCTTGAATCACATGTCTGAACCATTTAGATTTTACAAGCTTCTCATAATGCAACTTAAATTCATTGTCATTAGTTGTGAGACCTTGTGCACTTGCCTTAAGATCTTCATCAATTTTGGCCAACTTGTCACTATGGTTGGTAGTGAAAGTTTCTAATGTGCACAACTTATGAATTAAGTTTACTACTTTTGATATTATCAGTTCTATAGTAGTAACTAATTCAAAAAGTGTTACCTTTCATTCTACCACTTCCTAGCTAATTTTCTCAGTAAGCTTGTATAGACACTTTTTCTCAGCACGTTCCTCGATTTCCTTGTCTGCATCTACATTCTATGATGTGATGTCATCAGTAAGAACTACTAATTGATCAAGTATAGGTGGACTTTGATCATTATCTGTATCAGGTACAATTTGCAAAATTATTTCCTTTATGTTCTCCAGGACTTGTGAGTTCTTTTTCTCCTTTTTGATCTTGTCTTGTATTGCCTTTCTTTTACAAAGTTCACCATACTTTGTAAGTGACTCTGGATCCAATGTTCTAGGATCACAGTCTGGTATATCAATTATTTCATCCAATGTTACTGGTGCTTTTCTCTTCTTCTTTTTCTGTGCAATTGTAGTGGAAGCACTTGTATGTATTACCATAGCAAGTTATTTTTCTTGGTTTGATGTACTTGGTGAAGGCTTTGGAGGTGTTGTGCCTTTATCTTGCTTCTTGGTATTCAACTGTTGGTTGGTTGTAGACATCTCTACATCAACCTTATCTTTTTCTATAGATTTCTCTTCCTTGGTATCCTTTGCATCACTTTGTTTTTATTCTCTACTGGTACCTCTCTAATCTCCCTCTATATCTTTCTATTCTTTATTTGTGCTTTTCTGCTCCCCATCACCCTTATCCTCGGGTATGCTTGCATCATGGTCAGATGTCTTCTCCTTTTCTAGCTGAGATGATATTGATAGCTTGTATCAATAAAGGAATTTCTCTTGGTATATTGACCTGTGCAACATCTATGGTATCTGTTTCCTTTTCCTTTTCCTTTTCCTGCTTGGTGGTATAAGTTATATCTTCATCTTTCTTTGGTTCATCATCATAATCAATAAGTGTTATGTCTTTTATGATGACCTCTATTGAATTTTCTAGTGATTGAAGTATCTGAGGAACATCATCCATGGCCTTGCTTTCCTGTGTTGTCAACTCAACTGGATTGATGTCCTCGGTATTATTTATGAAGATTGGGCTCGGTGTGGCCTCTTTCTCTTCATAATGAGGGGTCTTGATAAGGGCTAATACCAACTTGAGGATGTTGGAATAATTGAATGTTGTGTAGTGAGAAAGGATGGGTGAATTCGTACCCTTTAAAAATTTAGTCAATTAAACTTAATCCTTTAGTAATCAATTCTTTTCATTACCAACCATATGTTCTATTCTTATCTTATGCATGTTATATCAATTTATAAACTTAATTTGCATGTAAAAATTCATAGAAACATTCATGAAATGTAATGACACATGACACAATATTTGGTAATGAAAAAAACCCATGTTAGAAGGTAAAAACTATGATGGTGATGAAACCCACAAAACTTCACTATCTGCAGAATAGAAGGGGCCGGTTAAGGCTTACAAGTTTGATCACTTCTGATGATCTTACCCTGTTAGGAGTAACATGTTTAGATTGGTTAAGGTCTACTCTGTTAAGAGCTTTAGCGACACTATTTAGTGTGCACTCGATTAAGAGATTTACAAAAGGATTTCTTCTATTTGCTACACTTGTTAGAATATAGTCAAAATACTTATTGACCTTAGTATATGCAATCTAGAATTTCTGATTATAGATCCATTAAAGATTACAATATGATGTATCACCTATAGTGACTGATTAATACCTTTGTTCTTCTCGATAACCTTGGATCTTGTTCTTGATAACTGATTTCATCTTTTACTGTCCTTCTTCATAAAAATTTGTCTCTGATCCATAGAAGTGTCTGTGGCTACAATCATCATCACATCATATTGTTCTGATTGATTACACATCTATTTATAAAATGAATTTGACCTAAATGAGTTTCACACTTTACAATGTCAACTCTATGATCAAAGGTTTAAAACTTGACCTTGATCTCCTAGTTTGCATGTTTTTAATCAGTTAGACTGATTAAAATAATTACAATTACTTTACTTGTCCCTCAATAAATGGATTTAAAGCTAAGCTTTAATATAAATATAAAACTTAAGTGTTTTATTTGACATGTAAATCAAATCCACATTTATCAGAATAATATTGTCTCTCGATATACTGGTGCTCAGGTTTCTCCTATAATCTACCTATCAGGTTGCTCTATAGACTGTTTGTTAGGTTACTCTGTTGTCTACTCTGTCAATTTACACTGTCAACTTCTTTTTCGGGTTACTCTATAGGTTGTGTCATTGGTTTATATTGTAACCTTCTCTATCGGGTTACACTATAAACTTTGTTATCAGGTTCCCTTGTGAAGTTGTCTGTCAGGTTCCTCTATCGAGTTCCCTTGTGCTTAACATTTTCGGTGACCTCTGTTAACTGCTATGTTAGGTTGCAATCTAAACTTTTCTTTTGATGTTGAATTTACCGATGGTTGAAAACTGTTTTCCCTTGTATACTAATGGAAAAATATGTCATCAATCTCCCCCTTTGACATTAGTATCAAAAATTGATATGTTCAAAACAAAAAAATGTTTAGTATATAAACCATGTATTTACCTTGTCAATATGACTCCCCCTATGTACATGCCGATATAGTATATGTACATGAATATACACTCTCCTTTATACTATTTCTCCCCTTTTCATTATTTCCCCCTTTTAACTTATTAACTCTCCTTGTCACATATTATTTCCCCCTTTTTTTGATAATAAGGAAAAAGGTTCTACATGTCTGTGGGAATGAGAGTTCTTCATGTCTTCCATCATTTTCTCCCATTTTTCTTTCATGTGGTAAAGGGTCATGATCTCCAATGTGATCCTTGCATGCATATCATATATGCTTTCTATCACAGACATCTCCGGGGTGGAAATTAATTGTCTTGCCGTAGTCATATGATGTTGTAGTAATGTAAGATTTGGTAGGAGTAGAGCCTGAAGCTTGGTTACCTCATCTCTGAATTTTGTTTCTGCCTCTAAAATGTCAAGTCTCAACCTTTTAGCTTCCATAATATTTTCATAATGCAACTTGATTTCATTTTCATTGGTTGTAAGACCTTGTGCACTAGCATTGAGACCTACATCTATCTGTGCAATCTTCTCACTATTCTCCTTAGTGAATTTCTCTATTGTGCATAACTTCTGAACTAAGGTTACAGCTTCAGAAATGATTGGTTCCAATTCATTTACTAGCTCATATAGCTTTACCTTGTTCTCTGCCACTTCTTGGCTGATTTTCTCTGTCAATTTATATTGGTATTTCTATTCTGCATGTTCTTCTGTTGCCTTCTCTGCATCCACATTTTGTGATGTGATGGATTCGGTGAGAACTGCTAATTGATTAATGATAGAAGCATTTTGATCAATTTCTGTATTAGGTACAATCTATAGAAGTATTTCCTTGATTGTCTCTAGTACCTATGAGTCCTTGGTCTCCTTCTTAAGCTTATCTTGGATAGCTTTCCTTTTACAAATTTCTACGTACTTTGTAAGTGACTTTGGATCCAATGTCCTCGGATCCCAGTCTGGTATTTCAATGATTTCATCCAGGGTGATTAGATTCTTATTCTTCTTCTTCTTCTTTGAAATTGTAGTGGAGGAACCTGTATGCAATGCCATAGAAAGTTATTTTTCTCGGTCAAATGTACTTGATGAGGGATTTTGAGGTGTTGTGCCTTTTAGCTACTACTTGGTGTCTACCTTTCGGTTTGGTGTGGATGTCTCCACATCAACCTTAGCTTTGTCAGCAACTTATCCTTCGGTATCCTTGGGAGTGGCATCACCTTGCTTCTCTTCTTCACCTTTATCTCTCTTCTCTCCATCTATTTCTTTATGTTCTTCATCTATTACATTCTACTCATCAGTTGTATTTTTTTGTTCCTCTTCACCCTTATCCTCAAGTATTCCCTGCATCATGCTCGGGGGTTGTAACTCTTGTTTCTGTCATTATATTGATAGATTGTATCAATAATGACATTTTTCCTGGTATATTCACTTGTGCAGCATCCGTTGTTGTATTCTATTCTTTGGGCTGGTCGGAGGTAACATTAACATCTTCATCAGCCTTTGCTTCTTCGGCAGGATCTTCAGTGATAAGTGTTATTGTCACATATTGGTTTGTGACATATGTTGTGTCCTATAATGACTACAAAATCTAAGGAATGCCATCCATTTCTTTACTAGCTTCGGTGTTCAATTCAACTTGATTTTCATCGTCAGTGTCATTTATAAGTATGTGCTTTTTGGTCGGTTTTGCTTGATTTTCTTCATTGTGAGGCTTGTTGGTGAGTTCTAATACTCTCTCAGGGCTTGTGTCCTCTTAAAGTACATTGAGGATTTTCCTCCAAGCATCCTCACTTTCTCTATCAAGCTCAATTAAGTTTCCCTATAGTACTTTGTAGGCTCTCAATTTTTTTGAGAACTTCTTTGAATGTAACTTCATCATTTCTTCAATTTCTTTCATTTTGGACTCGCGTAGCATAACAGAAACTAGGGATCTTTCCCTTATCTATTTTTTAGAATTCAATGCAAATGCCCACCTTTCTGATAACCTATCTAGAAGTTCTTGTGGCATCTATTTTTAATCTATATAGGAATATATTTGAATTTACACATTGTTGTGATGATGAATTCTTCTATCTTGGTATGATCCTTGGGATTTAGAGTTATCCATTATCTAATCTTAGCCTCAGTTATTGAACCTGAAATGATGATTGATGCATCAACTTCATCAATTATAGTAGGAAGTTTATTCTTTACTAGTTTTTCATCTTGTTCAGTGTCTTCTATATCTTCCATGGTTTGGATTAATCTTTTCCTCCTCTTTGGTTTTGAAGTTTGTCCAGTTTGAGACTTCCTTTTTTAAGTCCTCACTTGTCCTTTCTTAACTAGTGATGGACTTGCATATTTTGCTGTCTGACTCCTTGTCTGAGATGCAACAATATTTCTTGGATTCTCTGGGGGTGGTGCATCAGACTTTGTTGATTCAGAGTCACTCATTTGTTCTCCTTCATCGACGGGAGACTATCCCTCGGTGTCTTTTTGTTTTGTGTCTTCTTCATTGACCGACAACTTCTTTTCAAGTGTCTTGACAATTTTGGTCTTCTTTTTGTCAATCTTCTTTACTACTAGGATGATCTTTATTCTTTCCTTATCCTCTTCATAGTTTCCAAACCTTAGTTGTGACTTGTCCAGTGGTTCATTTAATAATGCTTCAAGAGCATTGGTGGCTTGATCTATGTTGATCTCATAGTCAAGTGGTGCTAACCATGTTGTCCTTGGTACAACTGGTTTTTATCAAGGTGGTATCAATGTCTACCATAAAACAAATATATGTTTTATATTTTTCTATCAATTATTTAGGTATCCTCTTCCTTTTCTACATTTTGTCCTTGAATCTAGTGAAGTATTCATCCATGACTGATGTAAAGTTATCACCTAGTGACTTAATGAATTCACTGATTTGAATTGTCACTGGTTAGGTAGTATCCCAGTTGACATTACCAATAGATGGAAAGAAGTATTGAAAGTAGAAAAACATGCACATTAGAAGTGATCCAAACTTACATGAATTGGACTTTGCAGACCTGATTGTCCTCAAGTTCTCATCTAACTTCTTTGGTAGAAGCTTAGATAGATCCAACTGTAATCCCTTCTTCACAATCTTGTGGGCAATGTCAACTACTCCACATGCAATGTTGTTCATCCTTCTGGCTTGGAATATCTTGTATCCCAGCACACATGCATCAAATTTTAGTTTGGGATCTTTGATAGAATTTACCTTCAATCCTCTACCATCCCATTTTGCAACTGTCATCTTTTCAATATTGGGGTGAGGAGGGTGTTTAAGTACCTTGTCCTTGTCCGTTATAGGATAACTAGTCACTGCATGTATCACATCCCTAGTGATCTATTTTGGCTTGTCCAGCCACATCTTTTGGTCGTGCACTCTGCTCAGCACTATCCTAATCCACTCAGTTTTAAATTTCCTAGGGAATGTTAGGGCATTTTTCAGCCCTTTCACCTTGATGTGTTTATGCTCATCCTTGATGGTTCCATCTGTGAAAAGCTTCTTGTAAGCTTTCTCAACATCAAGATCTCCTATCTTGGTGATCTTGCAATGTATGTATGCTCGAACATCCTTGATGTGCAAAACCCTAGGTGGTATGCTTGAGAATACTCCAGGGTCATTGAGTTGCAAAGAAACCTCTAGATAGAACTTGTATTTAGGTTCTTCACAAGTGGAGTTATTGATCAGGTTAACCTTTTTATCATTGGAATTCTTGATCTTGGTTACACGGTATATGGTTGCCATGATTTTGCAAATTTAGGGATTTTCCTGTAAAACAAATTGTGAGCTCGGTGATTCTAGTTACTCACTTGTTCTTCTATAGCTGTTGAAGATTAGAATCTATCATAGTAGCTGTGAAGGTGCTCATGAATCTCTCTACAATATTTTTTCCTTTGGTCACTCTTCTTTGCTCTTCTTTTTTCTCTCAAAGGTTGGTGAATGAAATGAGGTCTTCGTCATCCTTTTGTAGATGGTTCCCTAAGTGGCATAATAAATGTTCTACCCACTTCTCGGTGTTCAAAGAAAAATTCACTCAGGTATCACACAAACTTTTGGCTTGGGGTAAGTGACAACTCACTTGATCTTTCATTGGTTTACCAATGGTGCTCGGTAAGTGGCGAAGACTGGTTGTATTTTTATATGATTACCGACGGTGCTTGGTTTATATTAACAACTTAGCTTTTGTATGTACACCAACGATTCTCGGTAAGCATTGACCGATGATATTGTATTCACAAATTCATAACAAGTAATACCATAGTGCATCTTTAATCATGCTAGTTTGACATTTTATCAGTATATAATGTAACTGATGTAAAATATAACTTGGTATAGTGCAGTTCCATACTTACTTGTTTTTCTTAGGTGGGGGTGCTGATGTCACCTGATCCATTGGATAAGGTTTCATTAGTTGTATTTATTGGTCTAGCATCATCAGTGTTTGTAGCTTTCCTCCACATTTTGTTTCTCATCTTCCCGATTTCTTCAATGGTATTGCCATTGGGAAAAGTGCTTGTCTCTGTCACCCGGTCTCTGCAATCCTTGCTTAGATGACCAAATTTATGACAGTGTAAGCATGCCATTTTGGGGTTAGTCTAGCTTCTAGACCTTCTCATCCATTTTCTCATGCATTTTTCAGCTATATGTCCATATCTACCACATGTTGTGTAGTTTTTCCATGTATTTTAATCCCAAACATATGAGTTACTGACTCTTTTCGGTTGATAAGCATTTTATTGTTCTTTTATCTTCCATGCTTGCTTTTTCTTCTTCCCGCATTCAAGAGATGTGTGCCCATGCATTTTGCAAGTAGGACAATATTTTTCCATGTTGGTTTCCTTCTTTGGTTCTTTCACCTTAGATTTACATTCATATGCTTTATGTTCTTTCTTGTTAGAGTTATAATAATTTCCTATGAATGTAGAAGTGGATTTAGGAATACCTTTACTTTTTCTTCTGCAAACATTTGATGTGTGGCCTGGTTTTCCATAGTGATTTCATGACTGCCTCCTTGGTCTTGGATTTGTGTAGACATCTTTTGGATCAGCTTGGTATGGTGATTCTCCATTCTTAGTATACCCTAGTCTGGCATTGTTGTTAACTCTTCTTTTTCCATCTAGAAAATCATCCATTCTTTTTGTAATTTATTCATCTCTCTTGATCATATCATTGTGTTGTTGCTGAATTCTTACTTCATGCTCCAGTCTTTTATTTTCTTTTCTTAGCTCACCAATAGCTTCCAATTTTCCATTAAGTTCTATGTTCATTTGGTTTGCTTCCTGAATCATAAGAATAATATGATTGGTGATCTCATTATGATGTTCAATAAGTCTTTGTATTTCTGACTCATTTTCTTGTAGCTTTTCAATGATCTTTATCCTATCATCAATAGCTAATTTTCTTTCTTTCTTAGCTTGTCTATCATTATTCATATCCTCAATCATCCTTACCATCTATGTCTCTTGACCGATTTGCAATGATTTCACTTGTCCAGGCAGATGTTTATTGATTTCATTTAGACTTGTAATGCTTCCTTCAGATGTGTCTGATGTATTGTAAGATGTAGATCCTGATGACTCAAATAAATCAGATATCTCTTCTTCATGATAGTATGTTTCATTACAACAAGATGCCATTACCTTTCTTTCATCTAGTAGTTCTCTCATCTTGACTCTAGCTCCTTTATATTGCCGATAGAAGATCTATATCTCTAACTTCTGATTCTCAATACTCTTGTCTAGCTTATACCTTTCCATTGAATGATGTTTTCTCTCAAGTGATTTAAACTTTTCCAAATAAGATATCTAGCTCTGAGACCAATTGTTGGAATAATAGTATGGTGTGTACTGAGAGGGGAGGGGTGAATCAGTACCCTTTAAATTTTTTAGTCAATTAATCTTAATCCTTTAGTAATCAATTCCTTACATTACTGACCATATGTCCTATTCTTATCATATGCATGTTATATCAATTCATAAACTTAATTTGCATGTAAAAATTCATATAAATATTTATGAAATGTAATGACACATGACACAAGATTTGGTAACGCAGAAAACCCCTATTAGAAGGTAAAAACTACGGTGGAGATGAAACCCACAAAACTTCACTTTCTACAAAATGAAAGGGGCCAGTTAAGGCTTACAAGTTTGATCACTTGTGATGATCTTACCCTGTAAGGAGTAACATGTTTAGATTGGTTAAGGTCTACTTTGTTAAGAGCTTTAGCAACACTGTTTAGTGTGCACTCAGTTAAGAGATTTACAAAAGGATTGTTAAATCCACCTTCTCAAAGGATTTCTTCTATTTTGTACACTTGTTAGAATGTAGTAAAAAATACTTATTGACCTGAGTATATGCAATTTAGAATTGCTGATTACAGATCCATTAAAGATTAAAATATGATGTATCACCTATAGTGACTGATTAATACCTCTAATCTGCTCGGTAGCCTTGGATCTTTTTCTTGATAACTGATTTCATCTTTTGCTGTCCTTCTGCATAAAACTATTTCTCTGATCCATAGAAGTGTCTCTAGATACAATAATCATCACCTCATCTTGTTATGATTGATTACACATCTATTTATACAATGGATTTGACCTAAATGAGTTTCACACTTGACAGTGTTAACTCTATGATCAAAGGTTTACAACTTGACCTTGATCTCCTAGTTTGCATGTTTTCAATTAGTTAGACTGATTAAAATAATTACAATTACTATACTTGTCCCTCAAGAAATGGATTTAAAGATAAGCTTTAATATAAATATAAAACTTAAGTGTTTTATCTGACGTGTAAGTGAGATCTACAGTTCTTAGAATAAAATTGTCTCTTGGTAGAATGGTGCTCGGGTTTCTCTATAATTTGCATGTCGGGTTGCTCTATAGACTGTCTGTCAGGTTCCTCTATTGTCTACTCTATCGGTTTACACCATTGACTACTCTATCGGGTTACTTTGTAAGTTGTGTCATCGGTTTACATTGTAACCTTCTCTGTCAGGTTACACTATAAAATTTGTTTTCAGGTTCCCTTGTGAAGTTGTCTATCAGGTTCCCTTGTACTTAACATTTTTGGCGACCTCTGTTAACTATTGTGTCGGGTTGCACTCTAAACCTGTCTTTTGGTGTTGAAGTTACTGATGGTTCAAAACTATTTTCCCTTGTATACTAATGGAAAAATATGTCATCAGGGGCTTGAATCCTCCTTAGGTGGATTGAATACTTGATTCCAAGTTTCATCACTTTCTTTATCAAGCTCATTTAATTTTCACTCCAGTACCTTGTATGCTCTCATCTTAGCTAAGAATTTCCTTGTATGCTTCTTCATCATTTCACCAATCTCCTCAAATTTTGTTTTGGGTGGCATATATTTCCCTTATCTACTTCTCGGTATGTATTGTATATGTCCACCTTGCTGAGATTCTATCATTTAGCTCTTGTGGCATCATTTATTAAACTGTACAGGTACATATTTGAATGCAATCATTTCCTGAATGATGGATTCTTCAATCTTTTCTAATCCTTGGGAGATAAGGTTAACCATTGCCTTATCTTAGCATTTGATATACTATATGGCTTAATAATTGATGTAGCAATTTCATCAATTATCGTAGGAACTTTCTACTTTTTAGGTTGAGCTCCTTGTTCACTCTCATCCTGTGCAGTGTCATCCTTTTCCTCTTTACCTCAGATGTATTTCCTTCTTTTCCTCTGTGCCTATTTCCCAGTTTGAGGATTTCTCTTATAATTCCTTACAGTTCCTTTCTTGACCGGTGGTGATTTTGTATCTTTTGTAGTTTGACTCCTTGTCCTTGATGTAGTAGTAGTTCTTGGTTTCTTTGCTAGTGGTGCATCAGACTCAGTTGACTTGGAGTCACTCACTTTTTCACCTTCATCGATGCGTGACTTTCCCTCTGTGTCATCTTTTTGTTCCTTTTCTTCTTCATTAACTAACAACTTATTTTGAAGTGTCTTGACCATTTTAGTCTTCTTTCTGTCAATCTTCTTCACTACTAGGCCTATTTTAATTCTGGCCTTATCTTCTTCATAGGTTCCAAATCTTGGTAGTGATTTTTCAAATACCTCATTCAATTATGCTTCAATAGCATTTTTGGCCTGATCAATGTTGATTTCATAATCAAGAGGTGGTAACCATGTTGTCCTCTATACAACTGGTTTTATCAATGTGGTGTCGGTATCCACTATGAAACATATATCATCCTTATACTGTTCCACCAGTTGTTCGGGTATCCTAATCCTCTTTTGCATTCTTTCCTTAGAGGTAGTGATGTATGCATCCATGACTGATGCAAAATTGTCCCCTAGTGACTTGATAAATTCACTAATTTGTATTGTTACTAGTCAGGTAGTGTCCCAATTGACATTACCGACAGAAGGGAAGAAGTTTTGGAAATAGAAAAATGTACACATGAGGAGTGATCCAAACTTACATGATTTAGTCCTTGCTAACCTAATTTTCCTCATATTCTCCTCCAATTTATTTTGTAGAAGCTCAGATAGGTCCAGTTGTAATCCCTTCTTCACAATCTTATGGGCAGTGTCAACTGCTCTAGATGCTATGTTGTTTAACTGGTTGGCTTGGAATACCTTGTATCCCAGTACACATGCACTAAACTTCAATTATGGATTGGTGATGGAGTTTACCTTTAAACCTCTACCATCCCATACTGCACCTGTCATATTTTCTATATCGGGGCGAGGAGGATTTTTGAGTGCTTTAACCTTGTCAATTACTGGATAACCAGTTACTGCATGTATTACATCCTTAGTGATTAGTTATGGCTTGTCCAACCACATATTTTGGTCATGTACCTGACTGAGAACTATACAGATCCACTCGGTCTTGAATTCCTTCGGGAACATTAGGACATTTGTCAACCCTTTTACCTCAATATGTTTATGTTCATCCTTAATGTTTCCATCTGTGCAAAGCTTCTTGTAAGTTTCTTCAACCTCAAGATCTCTGATCTCTGCAACCTTATAGTGGATATATGCTCGGACATCCTCGACTAGAAAAACCCTAGGCGGTATTCTTGAGAACGCTCCAGCGTTGTCGGGTTGTGAAGAAACCTCAGGGAAAAATTTGTACTTAGGCTCTTCACATGTAGAGTTCTTGATCAAATTAACCTTTTTATCCTTTGCATTCTTGATCTTGGAAACTCGTGAAGTAGTTTCCATATTTCTTTAATTTAGGGATTTCTCTGTAAATGATCTATTTTCTTGGTGAGTCTTAGATACTCACTTGATTTGCTGTAGCTATTATGAATCTGTCAGATTAGCCGTGAATGTGCTTGTGAGTCACTCGACAATCTGGTCGATGTTGGTCACTCTTCTTATCTCTTCTCTTCACTCTACTCTTTTCTCTTAATCTCTTTGTGAACGAATGATCTTTCCATCGCCATTTTATAGACAATGCCCTAAGTGGTATAATAAATGCTTTACCTACTTCTCAGTGGTCAAGGACGGAGTCACCCATGGAACATACCAACTTCATCCTTGGTGAGAATGCAACACTTGGGGTAAGTGTCAACTCAACTGACCTTTCACATGTTCATCAACGACGCTCGGTATGTAGCAAAGAGTGATTGTCTTTTTACATGATTACTGATGATGCTCAGTTTAAATTAATCAACTTGGCTTTTAAATGTACACCAACGATTCTCAATGTGTATTGATAGACGAGATTGGATTCACAAATTAATTAACAAGTAATACCATAGTGCATATTTATTCATGCTAATTTGGCATATTATCAATGTATATTGGAACTGATGTAAAATATAGCTTTGTATAGTGCAATTCCATACTTACTTGTTCTACTTAGGTGGGGGTGGTGATATCACCAAATCCATTGGATAAGGTGTCACCAATTGTATTTCTTGGTCCAGTATCATCAGTGTTTGTAGCTTTCCTCCACTTTTTGTTTCTCATCTTCCTGATGTCTTCAATGGTATTTCCATTGGCAAAAGTGCTTGTCTCTGTCACTCGGTCTCTACAGTCCTTGCGTAGATGACCGACCTTATGATAGTGTAAGCATGTCATTTCAGAGTTAGTCCAGCTTCTAGACTTTCTTGTCCATTTACTCATGCAGTTTGTAGCTATGTGTCCATATCTACCACATGCTATGCAATTTTCCCATGTGTTGTAATCCCAAACATATGAGTTACTGACTCTTCTTGGTTGATAAGCATTATCTTGTTCTTTTGGTTTCCATGCTTTCTTTTTCTTTTTCGTAAATTCAAGAGATGTGTGCCCATGCATTTTTCAAGTAGAAAAATATTTTTCCATGTAGGATTCCTTCTTTGGTTATTTCACCTTAGATCTACATTCATGTGCTTTGTGTCCATGCTTGTTATAGTTATAACATTTGCCTATGAATGTAGATGTGTATTTAGGAATACCTTTAGCTTTTCTCCCACAAACATTTGAAGTGAGGCTTCGTTTTCCATAGTGATTGTATGACTACTTCCTTAGTCTTGGATTTGTGTAGACATCTTTTTGATCAGCTTGGTTAGATGATTCCCCATGCTCAGTATACCCTAGATTGGTATTGTTGTTGAGTCTTCTTTGTCCATCAAGAAAATCATCCATTCTTTTTGTACTTTCTTCAACTTTCTTGATCATATCATTGTGTTGTTGCTGAATCCTTGCTTCATGCTTCAGTATTTCATTTTCTTCTCTTAGCTCACCAATAACTTCTAATTTCCTATTGACTTCTATGTTTACTTGGTTTTCCTCATGACTCATAAGAACTATTTGATTGGTGATCTCATGACGATGTTCAATAAGTCTCTATATTTCAGTCTCTCTTTCTTGTAGCTTTTCAGTGATCTTCCTCCTATCATCAATAGCTAATGTTCTTTCCTGTTCAACTTGTCTAGCATTATTCATAACATCAATCATCCTCACCATCTATGTCTCTTGACTGATTTGCAGTACCTATACTTGTTCTATCATATGTTGATTGATTTCATTCAGACTTGTAATACCTCCTTCAGATGTGTCTGATGGATTGCTAGATGTAGATCCTAATGAATCAAACAAATTAGGTATCTTTTCTTCATGATAGTCTATTTCATTGTAGAGATATACCATAACTTTTATTTCATCCAATAGATCTCTCATCTTGATTCTTGCTTCTTTGTATTGCTCATAGAAGATCTGTATCTGCAACTTCTGATTCTCAATATTCTTGTCTAGTTTATACCTTTCCATTGTATGATATTTTCTCTAAAGTGATTTAAAATTTTCCAAATAAGAGATCTAGCTCTGATACTAATTTTTGGAATAATGGAATGGTGTGTACTGAGAGGAGAGGGGTGAATCAGTACCCTTAAATTTTTTTATCAATTAACCATTAGTAGTTTGTTCTTGCTTTACCGACCATTGATGCTTTTCTATCTTATGCATGTAATATCACAACATAAACTTAATTGCATGTAAATATTCATAGAAACATTCATGAAATGTAAGTACATATGACACAAGAATTGGTTGTTGGGATTAATGGGAAGTAGTACTGAGAGGGGAGGGGTGAATCAGTACCTCTAAAATTTTTAACTATTTTCACCTTTCATCATTAGTAAACAATCTTTACTGTGTTACCGACCATATCTGATGTTCTTTCTTATGTATGTGGGGATGGCACCCACAAAACTTCACTATCTACAAAATGGAAGGGAGCTGGGAAAGGCTTACAATTGATCACTTATGATGATCTACCCTGTTAGGAGTATTAAGGTGGAGACTTGTTAATATCTTCTCTATTAAGAGCTTTTAACAACACTAATGAAGTGTGCACTCGGTTAAGAGATTTACAATAGGACGGTTAAGTCCACCTCCCTTGAAAGGTTTTCTTAAGTGTACTACACTTGTTAGAATGAGTACAATATGTTTGACCTGACTGTATGAAATCTATAATTGCTAATCACAGATCCATTAAAGCTCACAGAATATGAATATCACCTATAGTGATTGATTAATACCTTTTCCTGTTCGTTGGTAGCATGTATTCTATTCTTGAAACTGAATTAATCCTTTTCTGTCCTTCTGCATGAATTCTCTTGTCTGATCCTTAGGTGCTCTCATTGGCTACAATCATCATCGAACAACATGTTCAAAATAGATTGAGCATCTATTTATACAAGTATTTGACCTATTCTAGAATCACAAATTGCAATGTAAACTCTTGATCCAAGGTATACAACTTGACCTTGATCCTTTAGTTTGCATGTTTTAAAATAGTTAAATTGATTAAAACAATAATAATTACATTGCTTTCTCCGCACATAATGGATTTAAAACAAATCAAGAAGCTAAATATAAAACTTCAGTGATTTATCTGACGTGGAAAGTCAGATCCACTTTTTGCGGGATGTAACTGACTGTTGGTTCTTGATCATCAGGTTGAACTGAAGTTCTGTCAGTGTTCCTTTATTGAACTGATTGTCAGGTTCCCTTCATCTATCGGGTTCCACTCTTTTCTATTTTTTTAGGTTTCACTGTTGGTTACTCATTGGGTTCCTTTGTCCTTTTTGTCATCAGGTAACACTGAATAGTGTTTGTCTAGATGCTTTGTACTTGGTAGTATCGGGTAACCTTGGAGTCAGGTAATGTTGTGCCCTGTCTATCGGTGTAGTGTAAACCGATGGTGTAGATCATATTTTTCCTTGCATATACTAATGGCAAAATATAATGTCTTCAATCTCCCCCTTTGACATTAGTATAAAAAATTGATATGTGCATAATACTTAAGTGTTTAGTATGTACACCATGTATATATCCTTATCATTATATGACTCCCCCTAATTGTATGCATTGGTATAGTATAAGTATATGTACATGTATACTTGCCTTTATACTATACATTCCCCTGTTCTTTTCTCTTTCAAATGACTGACTGTACAAATCATTTCTTCCTTTGATTTCCCCTTTTATTGTTGATTGTACATATCATTTCCCCCTTTATTTGATACTCATGACAAAAATGTACAACTTATAAGTTGTCAAAAATGTGACAAAAATGTTTGTAACTTACAATGTGTCAAGAATATGTGAATGGGTGTTCTTGATATCTTTGAGAATTTTGTCCCATTTTTCTTTGAAAAGTTCTAGTGCCATGTGGTCCAGCTCTATTCGTGCATGCATATTGTAAATGTTGTCTAGGACAAACATTTCTGGGGTGGCAATTAGTGCTCTTACCTCTGTCATATGTTGCTGCAGTAATGAGAGTGTCAGTAAGAGTTGAGCTTGAAGCTCATTTTCCTCATCTCTAAACTTGGTTTTTACAATCTGAATGTCTTGTCTTAGCTTTTGAGCTTGCTTGAGTTTGTCATTGTGCAATTTGATTGCCTCTTCACTGTTCGTGAGACTTTGTGCACTTGTTTGAAGATCAACATCTATCTGTGCTATCTTGTCGGTATACTCCTTTGTGAGTTGATCTAACGTGCATAACTTCTCAATTGAGGCTATAGATTATAAAATAATTGGGTCTACTGTGTTAACCAGTTCAGAAAGCTTTACCTTTTGCAATGCCACTTCTTGGCTTATCTTCTCAACTATCTTGAACTCATATTTCTGTTCAAGTCTTTCTTCCATGGCCTTCTCAGCATCTATGTTCTGAGATGTGATTGCATCTGTGAGAACCACTAATTGATCAAGCATTGGGGCTGTTTGATCAAAATCTACATCAGGTACAATTTGTTGAAGTATTCCTCATGCAACTTCAAGTACCTTTTCTTCTTTGGTGGCTTTTCTCAACTTGTCCTGCATTGCTTTCCTTTCACAAAGTTTTGCATACTTTGTCAATTCAGTATGATCCAATGTCCTAGGATCACATACTGGAATCTCAATGATTTCATCCAGAGTAATTGGATTCTTATGCTTTTTCTTCTTCTTCCTTGAGATTTGTGTGGACACAGATGTATGAACTACCATTTCTAGTTCATTTTTCTTCTTAGAGGCGCTCGGTGAAGGCTTTGTAGATGATGCTTCTTGTATTTTCTACTTAGGGTGTACCTATTGGTTTGGTGAAGATGTCTCTCCATCAGCCTTGGGTGTTTTTGTAGATTTCTCTTTTGTTTTCTTCTCCCGCTCATATGTTTTTTCTTCTTCACTCTTTTCTTTCTGCTTGTCCTCTTCTACTTTTTATGCTTCTTCTTTACTCTGATTAGTAGTCTTGTCTTTCTGATCATCGGTTATAGTTTTTTCTACAGTTGTATCTTTTGTGTCATATGTGGTGTCTTTTGTTTCCACATCACCCTTGTCCTCAGGTATGCTTGTATCTGCTGCATTTGACTCTTCATTTCCTTCTAGCAGATTTATTGCCTTTATCAACACTAATATATTATCCTGAGTGCTCACTTGTGCTGCACCTTGATTTGTGTCCTACTCATCAGTTTGATCCTGTTGAGTAGTGACATCTTCATCTTTTTGTAGTGGATTGGTAGGGTCCAGACCTGTTATGTCAATAATTGAAGTATCTGACCATATTTCATCAACAACATCCATGTCATTATTTCTTTTGGTCTCCAATCCTTGTTGCTTGGTTTGATCCTTAAGAGATATAAAAATTACATCATCTTATTTCTGTGGATCCTTATCAGAGTCATAATGAGTGATGTCTTGAATGTCAAGATCATCCATGACTTGATCTAAGTTAATGGGCTCATTATTTTCTACATTGTACAAAGAAATGTGCTTAGGACCTGCCTTATCTTTCTCCTCCTCTACATGAGGTGTGTCGGTGAGAAGTAATTTATTCTCACAACTTGTTGACTCTGTAGGAAGATCTAGGAGTTCTCTCCATTTGGTCTCGGTCATGCTATCCAGCTCTATAAACTTATCTACTAGCACTTTGTAAGCTCTAATCTTAGCTACAAATTTACTTGAGTGCTTCTTCATTATTTCTTTAATCTCTTCCATCTTTGATTCGGGAGGCATAAGTGTTACAAGTACCCTCTCCCTTGCTTCCTTTTAAGTGTGTAGAGCATATGACCATTGTTGTGAAATTATGTTACCCAGCTCTTTGGGTATTTGGCCTATAAATTCTACTGGTACATATTTAAACTTGACCATTTCCCTGATTAATGCATCTTGTATCTTGTTTTGGTCCTCTAGCTCAAGTTTATCCCATTGTCTGATTTTCCTATTAGTCATTATACCTGTAGTAGCAATTGACTCAGCAATTTCATCAATTGTTCTAGTGAAAAAACTTTTCTTATTTACATCAGGCTCATCCTCTTTTGAATCCTCTATGTTAGCTTTGGTCCTGACCATTCTTTTCCTCCTTTTTGTAGGTGTTGCCTTCATAGTTTGTTTCTCTGTCTACTGCTTCCTCTTATAGGTCCTCACTTGACCTTTCTTTAGAGGTGTAGTATCTTTTGTTGTTTGGATCCTTGTTCTCTATTTATTTATAGGAGGTGGAGGTGTATTAGACTCAGTTGCCTCAGAATCTAATTGTTTCTCATCTTGTCCTTTACTGATGGTACCCTATTCCTCAGTTTCCTCAGTTTGTTCTATTTCTTCCTCATTAACCGGTAGAATCTTTTCAAGATTCTTAGCCATTTTGTTCTTCTTGTTGATAGTCTTCTTGATTACTAGGCCTATTTTTATCTTGCACTTGGCCTCTTCATAAGTTCCAAATCTTGGTTGTTTGTTGTCAAGTGGTTCATTGATCAATGCATCAATTGCATTGGTTGCTTGATCTATGTTAATCTCATGGTCAAGAGGTGCTAACCAAGATATTCTTGGTACAACCAGTTTTATGTGAGTGAAATCTATATCTACCATAAAACATATCTCATCCCTATATTTTTTAATTAATTGCTCAGGGATCCTCACTCTTTCCATCATCTTTTCCATGAATTCAAGGAAATATGCAGTCATCACTGAATCAAAATTGTCACCTAGTGACTTGATAAGTTCACTAATTTGAAGTGTGACTGGTTTTGTAGTATCCCATTTCACTTTTCCTACTGAAGGAAAGTATTCTTGAAAGTAAAAGAATGTACACATGATAAATGAACTGAACTTACATGTGTTTGTCTTTGTAGACATGATTGTTGTCATGTTCTCATCAAGTTGTTTCAACAGGATCTCACATAGATCCATCTGTATTCCCTTTGTCACTATCTTGTAAGTTGTGCTTACTATTGTTGAAGCTATATTGTTTATCCTGCTTGCTTGGAATATCTTGTAACCAATTACACATGCACCAAACCTTAGTTCCTCATTAGTGATGGTGTTGACCTTTAGACCTCTGTTATCCCATACAACATTTATGAGTTTTTCAACTTCTAGTCTAGAGGGATACTTGTGTGCCTTAAGTTTGTTGGTTATGGGATAAATAGTTACAACATGTAACACATCTTTAGAGATTTTCTTAGGTTCATCTAACCACAACTTCTGGTCATGCATTCTTCTCAAAACTAACCTAATCCAGTTAGTCATTAATACCCTCAGGAAATATAGGGCATTAGTTATCCCTTTAACTTGTAGATTCTTCTGTTCTTCTTTCAGGTTTCCTTCTGCATCACACAACTTCTTTTAATATTGGTCTATCTCCATATCACCTATTTCAGCGATCTTGCAGTAAATATAGGACCTTACATCCTCTATCAACAAAACCCTAGGTGGAATTTTTGAAAATGCACCAGAATCATCGTGTTGCAATGCAATATCCAGGCATATCTTATACTTGGGTTCCACATAGGTGCTATTCTTAATCAGCTTAACCACATTCTTCTTATCACTCTTAATCTTTACGATTCTTTAAGTGGTTTCCATCATATTTCAAATTTAAGGCTTTCTTGAAAATAATAATAGATTTCTTTGTTGCGCTCGGTACTTACTTCAATCCGTGAAACTTGTGAATGATCTATTTGGAGTGCGCTAGATGGAGTCAAGGTCACTCTTCTATCTGATCTCTTATCACTCTATTTTCACTTTTCTCTTTCTTCTCAAATCACGTGTGAGAAATGAAGTGCTCCCATTGATTATTTATAGACTTTTGCCCTAAGTCTATCATAAATGCTTAACAACTCATCGAGACATGAAGACAGAGTTCATCGGGAAGAATCTCAATTAACATTGTCAGTGTTGATAGGATGCTTGAGATGGCTGTTAAGATTTTTTCTTTCACTGACGGATATCGGTGTTGTGTCATGACAAATTTATAAATTTTCTTCCTTACCGAGGGGTGTCGGTTTACATTAGCAACTTATCCACTTTATGTGTTGACTGAAATTTTTTGGTAAGTGTAAACAGCTCATCCTTTATATTCATCGATGATTTTTTGTATGTGTTTACCGATAAGGTTTTTTCTCAGCATTGTAACAAGTAACATTATATGCATCTTTATTCTTGCAGATTTTGACTATCTATCAATTGTATAATGGAACTGATGCAAAATATGACTTGGTGTAGTGCAGTTCCATACTTACTTGTTCAGCTTAAGTGGGGGTGGTGATGTCACCAGATCCATTGGATGGGGTGTCACCATTTGCATTTCTTGGTCCACCTTCATCATTGCTTGAATATTTTCTCCACATTTTGTCTCTAGCCCTCTAGATATGTTCAATGGTGTTTCCATTGGGATATATGCTTGTCTCTGTCATTCGGTCTCTGCAGTCCTTCTTGAGATGACAAACTTTATGATAGTATAAGCATGCCATTCCGAGGTTTGTCCATCCTCTAAACCTTTTGGTCCATGCTCTCATGCAGTTTGCAACGATGTGACCATATCTACCACATCATGTACAATTTGTCCATGTACTGTAGTCCCATACATACTGATTACAAATTCTCTTTGGTTGATAGGGAGTTTCTTGACCTTTAGGCTTCCATGATTGCCTTTTATTTTTCCAGCATTCAAGGCTTGTGTGCCCATTCATTTTGCATGTAGGATAGTATTTGTCCATGTAGGTTTCCTTCTTTGTTTGATCCATCTTAGACTTACATTCACATGCTTTATGTCCTTTCTTGTTACATTTATAACAGAATCCTATGAATGAAGATGTAGATTTAGGAATACCTTTCATTTTGCCTCTGCATACATTTAATGTGTGGCCTTTCTTTCCATAGTGTTTGCATGTAAGCTTTCTTGGTCTTGGATTTTAATAGACATTCTTTGGATTGCCTTGATTTGATGATTCTCCATTTTCGGTAAAGCCTAGACCATTGTTGTTGTTGACTCTTCGTTGTCCTTCAAGAAAATCATCCATTCTTTTATTTCTTTCTTCAACCTTTCTGATTATTTCATTATGTTGTTGTTGAACTCTAGCCTCATGCTTTAGTTTTT
This sequence comes from Thuja plicata, assembly GCA_018584345.1. NCBI lineage: Eukaryota > Viridiplantae > Streptophyta > Pinopsida > Cupressales > Cupressaceae > Thuja > Thuja plicata. Next base: position 6,463,430 of record MU223224.1, on the reverse strand, counting down.
CATTTTCTTCTCTTAGTTCACTGATAGCCTGTACTCTTTCAATGAGTTCTATATTCATTTTGTTTTCTTCTTGACTCATAAGAATAATTTGATTTGTAATCTCATGGTGATGCTCAACATGTCTTTGAATTTCTAACTCCTTTTCTTGTAGCTTCTCTGTAATCTTCTTCCTGTCATCAATAGCTAGTGTTCTTTCTATTTTAGCTTGTCTAGCAGAACTCATCACATTAATAATTCTTACCATCTGGGTCTCTTGACCGATTTGCAACATCTTTATTTTCTTTGTCAGATGTTGATTGATCTCCTTTAGATTTGTGATGTTCTCTTCTGATGTATCTAATGCTTTGCTTGTAGTTGATCCTGAAGAATCAAAGAAATCTGGAATCTCTTCTTCTTGATTTTTTTTCATTGTTCTGAGTTTCCATACCTTTTCTCTCATCCAATAGCTCTCTCATCTTGATTCTCACTTCTTTATACTATTCATAGAACATCTAAATTTCAAGGTTTTTATTCTCAATATTTTTTATCAAGTTTGTACTTCTCCATTGTATGATCTTTTCTCTTAAGCCTTTAAGCTTTCCAAGAAGAGACTTAGCTATGATACCAATTTTTGGGATTAATGGGAAGTAACACTGAGAGGGGAGGGGTGAATTAGTATCTCTAAAACTTTTAACTCTTTTCACCTTTTATCATTAGTAAACAATATTTACTATGTTATCGACCATATCTGATGTTCTTTCTTATGTATGTAGTATTAATTCATAACCTTAATTGTATGCAACATTCATAGAAACACTCATGAAAGTAATAAACACATAAAAAAAGATATATTATCATAGAAAAATCCTGTTAGGAAGTAAAAACTACAGTGGGGATGGCACCCACAAAACTTCACTATTTGCAGAATGGAAGGAAGCCGGTAAAGGATTAAAATTGATCACTTCTAATGATCTACCCTGTTATGAGTATTAAGGTAGAGACCTGTTAAGATCTACTCTGTTAAGAGATTTTAATAGCACTAATGAAGTGTACACTCGGTTAAGAGATTTACAATAGGACGGTTAAGTCCACCTTCCTTGAAAGGATTTCTTAAGTGTACTACACTTGTTAGAATGGGTACAATATGTTTGTTCTAACTGTATGAAATCTATAATTGCTGATCAACAATCCATTAAAGCTCACAGAATATGAATATCACCTATAGTGATTGATTAATACCTTTTCCTGCTCGTCGGTAGCCTGTATTCTGTTCTTGAAACTGAATTGATCCTTTTCTGTCCTTCTGCATGAATTCTCTTGTCTGATCCTTAGATGCTCTCAGTGGCTACAATCATCATCGAACAACATGTTCACAATAGATTGAGCATCTATTTATACAAGTATTTGACGTATTCTAGAATCACACATTACAATGTTAACTCTTAATCCAAGGTATACAACTTGACCTTGATGCTTTAGTTTGCATGTTTTAAAATAGTTAAACTGATTAAAACAATAATAATTACATTGATTTCTCCGCACATAATGGATTTAAAACAAATCAAGAAGCTAAATATAAAACTTCAGTGATTTATCTGACATGGAAAGTCAGATCCACTTTTTGCATGATGTAATTGACTATTGGTTTTTGATCATCGGGTTGAACTGAAGGTCTGTTAGTGTTGCATTATTGAACTAATTGTCGGGTTCCCTTTATCTGTCGGGTTCCACTCTTTTCTATTTTTTTGGGTTGCATTGTTGGCTACTCGTCGGGTTTGTTTACCCTTTTTGTCATCAGGTAACACTGAATAGTGTTTGTTGGGATGCTTTGTACTTGGTAGTATCAGGTAACCTTGGAGTCAGGTAGTGTTGTGCCCTATCTGTCAGTGTAGTATAAATCGATGGTGTAGATCATGTTTTTTCTTGCATATACTAATGGAAAAATATAATGTCTTCATTGGTAATGCAGAAAACCCCTATTAGAAGGTAAAAACTACGGTGGGGATGAAACCCACAAAGCTTCACAATCTGCAGAATGGAAGGCGCCGGTTAAGGCTACAAGTGTGATCACTTTTGATGATCTTAACCTGTTAGGAGTAACATTTTAGACTCATTAGGTCTACTCGGTTAAGAGATTTAGCAACACTGTTTAGTGTGCACTCGATTAAGATATTTACATAAGGATTGTTAAATCCACCTTCTTAAAGGATTTCTTCTATTTTCTACACTTGTTAGAATGCAGTCAAAAATACTTGTTGACGTGATAGTGTGCAATCCTGAATTGCTAAGTACAGATCCTTTAAGTTTACAATGTATGTGTATCACCTATAGTGATTGATTAATACCTTTGTTCCGCTCGGTAGCCTTAAATCTTTTTTTTCATAATTGATTTCATCTTTTGTTGTCCTTCTCCATAAAACTCTCTATCTGATCCATAGATTTCTACTACGGCTACAATCATCATTGTCTGATTGATTTCTACATCTATTTATACAATAAATTGACCTATTTAGGTTTCACGCTTTACAATGAAAAATCTATGATCAAAGGTTTAAAAATTGACCTTGATCTACTAGTTTGCATGTTTATAATCAATTAGACTGATTAAAATAATTAAATATTCTTTAAGTGTCCCTCAAGAAATGGATTTAAAGATAAGCATAAAGATAAATATAAAACTCAAGTGTTTTATCTGACGTGTAACTCAGATCCACATTTCTTGGAAATAAATTTGTCTCTCAGTAGATTGGTGCTCGAGTTTCTCTATAGTCTTTCCTCGATGATGTCTCTGTAGATTTTCTTCTTCTTGGGTTGCTCTGTAGACTTTCTGTCAGTTTTCTCAGTAAAGTGTGTTATCAGTTTACACTGTAAACTGTCTATCGGTGATAATGCACTTAGCATTTTGGGTGACCTCTGTGAACTGTTATGTCGGGTTGTACTATAAATCTGTCTTTCAGTGATCATGTTACCGATGGTTAAAAAACTTATTTCCTTTGTATACTAATGAAAAAATATTATCCTTTGGTATTATCAGTTAATAACCATTTGGATACAGGAGAAGTTGATTTAGTGGGTGTACACCATCAGAAAGAGTGGGAAAAAGGTATAAAATTGATGCCATAAGTGTTGCAAAAACATATATAGCTTACTTGAAGGGTACAATTTTATGTGAAATAGAAGAATTATATGAATAATAAAAGGTGAATCCATCATTGGTTTTCTGATAAAGTGCTTGGAAGGATGACATTGAGAAAGCCCTAGTTTTAAAGGCCCAGAGGGAGCAATTTGGGGCTTTTGGATATAAAAATCCTATAGAGTTAAATTGCCTTCAATTTCTCTCATTGGGACCATTTTAACACTTTGTGAAAATTGGAAAAGTTATGTGTTAAGTCTGTAATAGGGTTCATTTGTAAAAGTGACCTATTAGGTCTAGGAAGGTAGTGGAGAAGAAATTTTTGGGGGTTATGTTCCAAACTACCTCTACCTAATTCTAAGGTATATTTTTTAAGCCCATAAAGGGTATTTGGAACTGTAAAAATTTTGTTCAATTGTTTGGGAAGTTTTCTCAAAAAGTCCAAAAACCAGTGAGAATAGGGCTACTAGGCTTCCTAGGCCCACTAAGGCTAAAGAGTGGATTTGGGGTTGGAGTCTTATCAGAGGGTTGTAACCTATTGAGAGAAGTTGGAATAGGTGTTTAAATATTTTCTAAGGTGTTAGAGGTAGTGGATGGGTCTCTTGTTTAATTCTTTCCATTTGGAGCCATTGGATGCACTTGGGGAGCCTTGGTTCATTGTTCAAATTTTATAATTTAAGGTCATTAGTAGATATTAGTTTTGTAAATCCAATTGCCTCTGCATCATAATTTTTTGTGGTTATAGAAGTTATTTTAGTGAATGGTGATAGTGTTCTTGAGCTACAAATGGTAGAAATTCTATTGTCGATCGGTGATCATGTTGCGATGAATAATTCATGTTCCAGATGTCATACTGACATGTATTAATTCATTTATGGTGATGTGTTGGCATTTCATTGATCAAGGTAGATGTTTTATCAAGATGAAGGTTGAGTTGGTTAAAACGTGTTTGATTATTCTTGATAAAATAAATTATAAGGGTCTCCGATGGACGACCTATTTGGTAAAGTTGTTTGTTATATTGGGATGTGTGTTTTGGCGCGATCTTAATGAGCACGAAGTTTGGAAAAGTAATTTTGAATGTTTTAGGTAAGGTTTAGAAAGATGGCAGGATTATGTCTTGAGCAGTGATATTTATATCATGAAATCAAAGAGTTTTGTGTGTAGATCATGAATGTGAAGGTGCGATCAAGCCAGGGTGTACCCGAGTTATCTGAGAAAAGAATGTATGTGTTATAGATGATCTGATCAAGAAAAATAGTTTCTATTTCCAGATCAAGTAACCCTAACATGCTTTCTATTGTAAATCCCTTAACCAGGTATACCCTAATATGTCTTATTTATAAATCTCTTAATAGAGTGTCTCATTAATTTGAGTTTGAAATCTCCTAACAGGGCTAGAGGTAAATCCCATAACTGGGTGGCACCTAACATTGTCTTTGTAAACTCCTAAAAAGGTTAAGCTCCTAACAGGGCGTACTTCAAAAGAGTACATTATTTTGTGGGTCTTCATTCCCATCATGGTTTTTACCCATTTGGGTTTCCATGTGAAAATATATGTGTTATGTGTTGCATGCATTGTAGTGGTTGTGTTTATTTTATTAAGTTTCATTTTCTTATCAAATAGGTAAACTTATGAATGTTGGTTTTGAGTTGGGAAGTAGAAATTTGCAGATATCTTTGAATATTGATTCACCCCCCTCTCAGTATTATTGGACCTTTAGGACTAACATGATCCTCTTAAGGGTTATAATATCATAATATAAGTCTTACTAAGTGATATAATGTCATAATAGGTCATAATAAGGGGTCTTATGTCATAAAATGTCATCTTAAGGGGTCTTATGTCATAATAGGTCCTACTAAGGGGTCTTATATTATAATAGGTCATCTTAAGGGGTCTTATGTCATGAGAGAGAGAGAGAGAGAGTATTTTCTATCTAGGATTTTTCAGTTTTTGGTAGTTTTTAGAGTTTATGCACACTTAAAAGGTTTCAGTTACACGTCTAGGGTTTAAATCTTTAAAAGGTTTACATTTTAGTTTTAGTTTTCTACCTAAGGTTTTCAATTTTAATGATTTTTTAAAATTTCCAAGTTTTCTAATGTTTTGCGAACTAAACGAAAATTTAAAAACAACTATTTTACATAAAATTAATTTTTTTTCTACACTATTTGAAAAAACTAATTTAAGAATTTTATTTACAATTACATTAGAAACAATTAAAAAATAATACCAAACTATTATTTTTTTAGAAAAAATAAAACAAAAAAGAATAATAATATATAAAAAATAAATGTACGTACCTAAAATGTGGAAAAAACTGACTGAGGGGTCACTGGGGAAGTTAAAATTGGGCGCCTGTACGCTCCAAATCAATACACCGTTTTGTAGAAAGTAAAAATGAATAATAAATTGGTTTTTTAAAAAATATGTTTACAAATCGGGCACCTGATTTATAAGAGGCGAGCGCCCATTTAGTAAAAATTGGGTACCCATTTAGGCTCGGGCGCCCGCAGCTAAACGGGTGCCCATTTGACTTTTCATGGGTCGGGCACCCGAAGATAAACAATCACCCGTTTCTTAAAATTGGGTGCTCATTTCTAGCGGCAATTTTTCAACCCAAAGAATTCCGTTGAATTGGGATGCAACTTCTTGCACCTGCCCTATAATCCTTTTGTTTAAAGAAAGATTAATTAAGAATGTTAATGAAAATTATCTTGAAAGAAAGTTATAATTATATTTATGAAAGGGTAAATAAAGGTGACCTTTTCAAAAGGGTATGATGTTTGGAAAATACCCCATAAAAGGTTATGGAATTCATTTATGTGAGACTTGGAAGGGGCATGAAGACTACTCATGGAAGAAGAAGAATGTGGTGGGTTGGTGGGATACAGGGCATTTGGAGAAGGGACACATACTATGTATCCAACTTAGGGTACAACATACACCTGGGAGTATCCTGGCCAAGGTTGTGTTATTTTTATGTTGTGAGGCATACGCTTCATCCTGTGAAGATATGTGGGGTTTTGTGTAAGAATCATGAGTTCTGTGTAAGAACTAGTTTCCTCCATAGGGTGCTATGGCCATAAAGGATCCAACAAGGACATTGGAATCTTCCTAAAGTGACAATAACCATTCCAAGTGCTCAAGATAATTAAGATAAGTATTGGAAACCTTGATGCTATATAAGAAATTAATTTTTTTAAAATATTTTATTGATAATAATATGGTTAAATTAGGTGGCTAAGTGGAGAGGTACATTAAGAGGTTGGTGGATAGTAGAGTCATCATTATCAGTAAAGGAAAGGGAATGAGGTGAGGTGATATGACCCACCATGGCTTGAAACTAATTCACATTAAGGTCTGTAGGTACAATAGATTCTGAAAGGGCTTTTTCAAGATGACCTTATGTGATGGAGATAGGCACAAAATATTGAAGATAGTTTACACTAGTGTCTTTCCAAATTGATCCAAGATATTATATTGGGTAGCTATGGTAGAAGGCTTTAATGTAGTTCCTTGAAGTCTTGACATGTGGTAACATTACACTCGGGGTATTTATTTTTTTATAAGAGTAGCCACATGATTATCTCATGGACTTATGTGATTAATAGTATAGTCATAGGGGACATTGGTATACTTTGTAGTTTGGTTGATTTAGAGGTTTTCCCCTTTCTTATGTTTAGGAAAAGGATGTTTAAATACTTCATGATCAAAGTTATAAAAAGCTTGTCCATCAATAGAAAATTTTCCTTTGTTGATAAGGTCTTTGATGAAGTTCTTAAGTTTATAGAAATTATACATCTTATTTCCTTTGTATCTATGATACTCACAATAGTGATTGTTTTACCATGATGGGGGTTTAAATTTAGGCTCATACTCCCTAACTTTAGGTGAGGTGATAAGATTATTCACAAGAAGTTCATTCATGGCTGACTCAAGAGATTGTCTCAAAGGTGTGAACATCTTTGAGGATAGTAATTTTGTGTGAATGTTTGTTTTTTGGGATCAATATGACCTTTCATGCTCAATACATGTTGTGTGGTCCTAACAATGTTAGCATCTACAACCACATTGTTAACTATATTTTTGTTTTTGGAGAAAAATAAATCTTTTCATTTTTTCTTGAGCTACAATAGTCTTTGTTGTCTTTTTCTTTGTATATCTTGATAGTTCCTTTCTCAAGAAGGGATTTCTCATCGGTTAATCCTTTTTCTATGATCGTGTGACAATAGTCTAAGAATTGGACATGAAGTTGAAACCCAATCTCTTGATTCAAGGTTTGGAAAAAAAACCTCAATCGATTGTTTTGATTGAGGAAAAATGTCAACCAATTGTTTCTCATGAATATTATAGGGAGATTTATTAGCTAAGTATCTCCAATGTTGTAGGAATGAGACAAATGATTCTCCTTTTTTTTGGTATTGCATAGATTAGACAAGTAACCTTATGTTTAATGTTGTAAGCATAATGTGCAAATTTTTTTTCAAGTAGCTCTCTAAAAGACTTGATCGTCAAGGGTAATCATGAAAACCATTCTATAACTCCCTCTCCTAAGCTAAAAGAGAAGAAAAACACAAGTTAAGTCTCACTGTTAGAATTCTCTAAACAAGTTGTGATAAACTCTCGTACGTGATCTCTAGGGTCACCTTTTGCTTAATACTTGTCAAAATTGGGCAACTAAAAGTTAGATGGAAAAGGTGACGTGTCTAAGATTCAATCAAAAGGGTAAGGATATATGTCCTCTTTGAAAAATATCTTGTTAGAGCCCTTCTTTTGCATGTTCTCTTTTTTTTGTTGGTGGGATTGATTTTTTTCACGTCACAATATTATTGCGTTGAGATTTTATTGATGTCAAAGAACCTTGTAATTAGGTTGTAGGTAATATGGCTATTATTCATGATATTTAATTTGGGTATAATTTGATGGGTAGTCTCATGATTTAACTCAGGGGTTTCTTGAGCATGACTACTAGCACTAGCATTATTATCCACTTAAAGAAAATAGACATCAAATCTAGTAGGTATTTGGACCCCTTCAATGATTAAAGTCTATGTAATGGTAGAAAATAGGATTTTATAGTCTATGAAAGAAAATTAGGTCTCTTAGGCCTATTTCACCACTCACATTGGAAGGATAATGATCCACTTGGCTCAATATCATTGGGAAAAAGATGAATTTAATGGTCCTTTATGATGAGTTGAAATTGCCTATCCTACTGTGGAAGATGAGTGCAAGATCATGGTCCTTTACTGTTCCACAAGATGATCAATACCAAGAGTAACCTAGGATAAAGATTTGAAAAATAATATGAGATAGATGTGATGGCTATGATGGAAAAGATGTTTGATGTAAGACTGATTGGTGAAGGATGCAGAAATAGGTCAAAATTGAAATGATAAACTTGGTTGTATGAACCTTAAAAGCTTTTGGTTTTTGGAACAGAAATGTAGATAGGCCCAGGAGTCAAAGTGCAAACTCAAACATTGATTAGAAGAGGTGGTGAAGAAAAATAATGGGCACCAAAAGGGTAGTAACTAAGATTTTTGATGTAAAACTAATTGATGAAAGATGATTTATACGACTAACTAATGAAAGGGAGAGGAACAACTCAAAACTGGAATAATAAGCCCGAGTTTTTAAGCTTTTAAGAGTTTCTAGTTTTTTCAAATAGATTGTAGATATACACAAGTTCCAAAATTGTTGCCCAAATGTTGATTAGTGCAAGCGAAAAAATGACAGACACAAGCATAAAAGTAGAGAAATTTGATAGTTTTCCTAAAATCTAGAATTTGTGATCTAAATTTGAGTTATTTTATGTGACAAAACTAGTAAGAGAATACATAGAGTAGTAGAAAACACCTGTATTTGTATCTTTTAACTTTCTAAGAATCTAAAACAATGATATGAAAGGGGGGACCAAAGAATATTGGACAAATGTGTCTCATAACGAATAAAGACACTCATAAGCATGTACAACCAAGAAGTAAATAGGGTTAGTTAGATCAGGTGCAAGAAATAAAATGTACATCCATAATTGATGGCTAGAGGTCTAGTGGCATGGCCCTCGTAGCATAAGATCGCCTAACACTGGTTCACATTTCCTCTTACCCCAAATACTTCCAAGAAACCTTGTGACAAAGGGATTTCCACCTTATTGTGGGGGTTACATACACACATGCATATATACATATATATATACATATACATATACATATATATACAAATACATATACATATACATATATATATACACACACACATACATACATATATACACATACACACATATACACACACACACATATATATACATGTATATATATATACAAGTACATATATACATATACATACACACACACACACACACACACACACACACACACACACACACACACACACACACACACACACACACACACACACACACACACACACACACACACACACATATATACATGGNACACACACACACACACACACACACACACACACACACACACACACACACACACACACACACACACACACACACACACACACACACACACACACACACACACACACACATATATACATGGCCGAGTAGGCATGTTATAGATAGAATCAATTCGCCCATGGTTCTAAATAGTCTGATGTATAAGCATTGGAACTAGCCATGCAAACTATAAAAGAAGGGAGATAAGACCAACTTCAAATAGGATAGTTGGCCCCTACTATTCTGTGATGGAGGAGATAGAGTTGGGGAGGTGGTGATTTATTAGAAGTAGGTTCCAAAGTGGCTTTGTTACCTCTTGCATGCTCCACTTAAAGGCCTGAAAACCTTCCATGTCCCTATCTTGGGGATGTACTTTCACGACACTTGTTTCTCCAATTATGAAGCATGACTAAGCGAATACGATGATTTATTCTAGGAAATCCCCAGTGAAAATGGTAATCAATAATGTCATTCATGTTGGTACTAGCCCACTCTAGTGGCCCAGGGTGGTTTGGGGTGGATCACCATTGCATGACCATAATAACAATTGAGTAAGGATTCCTTTAAAAGTTAAGGAATAGTGATTCTTTATATCAATTAAATTAGATTTTGTACTAAAAAATTTAGAATCCAAAATTGTATTACATGATTTAGAATCATTCTAAAATTATTATTTAAAATAACCCCTCCTAGTAGTTTAGCCCTCTCCCTCGCTGTCCACTCTCTCTCACATGTAAATGCTTCTACGTTTGGTTGACCAAAATGAGGATCCCAAATTGCATGAGCAATAAGGATTCTATTCATCACACATATGCTTCAAAGAGTATTATAACCATCAAATATTAGGTTATGATAGAAATCCTTCCTTTGTTTCTATGGGAGAAGGGGAGATGGGGGTCAAGAACCACCACAATCTTATCGTTTGATCATCACCTTCACCTTCAATCCACCCCTATGAAAACTTCAGGGTACGATCTACATCCCTTACACCAATTAAAAATGTTGATAGGATATCATTATAATAACAACAGGTGTCTAGTAAGGTCTCCAAGAGCACCAAATTGTGCCGAGCGTGTGGGGTTCCCAATGAAAACTTGATGATCAATCCCTTACGGGTCCCTAATTTGAGTCTCAAATAACCGAGGACCTCAAGGCCAAATCTCACATAATGGACTCAGATCGAGCTCCAACTTTTGCTAACATGCCCCTTTATACAACTTTCTAGAGTTACATGCTTGAGGTTGAACCCTAAGAGAACATCCCCTAGGTAGGCCTCCTACAAAAAGGAGTGTTGTGATTTCTATTGCATCAAAGATCCATGAAGGCAAGGGGAAAATATATTTCAACAAAATATTTGCGTGACAAAAAGTGTGTAAGTCGTCAAATACACAAGATAATTATTCATTAACCTTATGAAATTGAGTGTTATTTAATATAAAAATTAAAGAAACATTTTTTTTAAAGATCTGCAACCAAAAATATGTAAAAAAAATTCAAGAGAGAAGGTGTTGAAGTAAGATAGAGGTGTCCAATAGTGGAGGCGTCGATTAATAGGTCAAGGTATTGATGTACAAATCTTGCAAAAAAATAAGGGTAAACTTGCAAATTAGATTTCTAAACCCATACAATATACTATTAATATCAAAATAGAAAACTATTTGACTTGAAAATGAATTAAAATCACTTAAATATAAAGTTCTATTAATAAAATGTTGCAAGTGTAACTAGGCGGAGTTGCTAAAGTGAAGACATATACATCGATTAGTAGAGTCATTTTTTGACAAGATGAGGTGCGAAAACAAAGATAAGGAAAAACATTACCCACACCAAAGTGCAAGTAGACACATTGATTTGTAGCTACCCAATTGTTAGAAAAATCATTAGAAAATAGGACTAGGGTCCCACCAAGCATTGCCAAAATGACGTATGTTGAATTTCAAACCTATTTGTAAACCCTAATTAATCCATCCATAAGCCTAGATCTACAAAATAATTCAACAATAATGAATAGAGCTCTAAATCATGGAATGTAAAACATAATAAATAGTGTTATACCATACCATTCATCATTTTATTGACTCCATTGTTCTCCTATTCTTCAAGGTCTTGTAAATATGATATTTGTTCTAAGCTATGTAGCACATGCACAAGATGACATGAAAGGAATGGAGTGTGGTTGATTGATGTTGATGAAAGGCTATGACGTAAGATGATAAAAAGGTTGCAAGTAAGAAAATATTCTCCAAAATCATTTCTATAAGGCCAAATGAGAAGGAAAGATGTTCTTTTATAAAAGTCCTCAAGAGAATCAAGAGAATTAAGGGCTTAGATAAAAAGGTTAAAAGATTAATGACCAAGATAAGAGGGTAGGCGAGAATGAATAAGATTAAGAGGTTGATTTAAATGAAGGGATAAGATTGGGTGGTAGGTAAGAGTTAGACATGTTTACTTTTGGTAGCACACCTTTGAATTCAATGAACCTATAGACATGTTGGGCAAGAAGAATGAAAAGGTGAATTAAGAGACGAGTGACATTTGTCACATGCCTATAAATTGAGATTGTGATCCATGTGAATAAGTTGGAGGGTTAAGATTAGAAATAAAATGATAATTGAGTAAATAAATAAATAAAAGTAGTCATTTAATAAATAAAAGAAAAAGTAGAAATTGGATAATAAAATAAATAAATATTTATTTAGTTATGCGAGAGAAAAGACTAATGGATTAAATAAATAAATAAAAATATTTATTTAAATAATAGAGCAAGAGGCTAATGAATTGATTAAATAAATAATTAATATCTATTTAATTAATAGAGGAATTATGATAAAATAATCAAATAAATAAAATATTTATTTAATTAAGTGAGGAAACTTTTAGGTGTCTACACTTATGACTACCCCCACACTTTCCATTGTAGGATTCCCTTGGAATAACCATCAAATTGTACTTCACCCATCCTTCCTTAGGAGAACAAATAGTATTTTTTTGATAATATGATTGATCCAATTTATTCTAGTTAAGTATTTTTATCCACCAAGTTTGTTTTATTTGAAGCTCCTTATAAGTAGGAATCTTCTTTGAATAAGCATAAAAACTACCATTTATGTTTTCCTAAATTTTTTGTTTTGTGCTCAAGAACACATCTCTGTTGTATCTCTTCATGTCTAGGAATATTCTATTTTTTCATTTTATTCCACAATATCACAAATAAGATGAGAGATTTATCACCATAAATCTAAAATGATATTACAAGAGAAAGAGAATATGTACAAAATATCAAACAATTGTTTAAAATAACTAGAAAATACCCAATAAGTCATAGGAAGAGAAATGATAGGAGGCCAAACGAACTCTCTTGAAAAAGATCAATGAAAAAGTAGATGCTCAATATTATCCATATTTTCATGAAATGGGGAGCATCTATTAACATACTAAAATCCTCTTTTGTTAATTTGATCAATGGTTAGGATATTATTATGAATGAAAATCCACCAAATGCAATTCCCCTTGGAAATAAGTTTAACATTGTACACATGTTTCCAATTAAAGTCTCTAGGGAAAATATAAGGTTGTTCCATAAAGGAACCAAAAAAATTGATAGATGAGATCCCATAATGAAGTTTGGTCCAAATCCACTCATCTTCCCTTTCCTTAAAGTAGAACAAACATTCTCAATTTTTATGATTTAAATGTTTAAAACTAGCAACCCTAACTTTTTTGTCTTCTACCTCTAAGATTTTTTTCTAAGATTTTTTTCCTCCTATATGATGCACCCAGAAATATTTCCAACTTGGCATATCACCCTCTCATTAAAGATAACCATGAAAATTTATGCTATTTAATATTATAAAAATTTATTTTATTTAATTAAAACATTAAAAGAGGATATACCATTACTCCAAACATCCTCTTGTAGAAAAGTCTTCTTCTCCAACCTTTCTCTACACTAGTTATCTTATTATACTTTTTTGTTTTCAATAATTCATTCCAAACTTAACAATAAGAAAAGGGAAGTGGGGTTAAATAGGTAGATTACACCTCCCTTTTCATAATTCCATATTCAAAAGGAAGATTCCCCACTAGGCTCAAGAGGAGACTTAAGAGATGAACGAGACAATGATCCTTTTCTAAATATGGAATTGATGAAAATGGAAATGATAGGAAAGATTCAATGTAAATGGAAAAATAGACAAGTAGCATAAAATTTGGAAATAACAGGCTGATATAAACTGCCAGAAACCTGTAATGTACAAAAAAGAGATCCAAAAAGCTGAAGTAACTTGCAAGTGAAATTTGAGCCTAATTTTTAGGGAACATGGAATTTTAGAAGTCCTATTCTTGGTAATAGGGCATTTTAGATGTCCTCTTCCAGGTCTTTTTTCCTGAAACTTTTGGGGATCTTCCGAAAGTACCCGATCTTTCCATATTTTTCCTGATAGATCTTTAACTTATTACCACACACAAAAAAATGGGAAAAAGGTTGTATAAATGATTTTTCCTCGGTCAAACCCCAATTTAGGAATTGACCTTGAAAATTAAATGAAATTGCATAAAGGAAAGTATGTAAAAAGGTAAATGTTTGATTCACCTTGCATAAACCGTCATGGATGGATGTAGGAATCACACATACCCATGAAGATTCTTGAATGTACTTGAAATCAAGTATTTGACCTTGGAATATAGAATATGAATCAATAATGTGCTCACAAATGCATGGATCTATAAATGCCACTCCTAGATCTTCAATGTAGATATGCTTGATAATCACTTGCAATGAAGGAGAATGAACGTAGATGAAAGGAAGGATCTTCTTGCTTGATTGATAATTCCTCAACTTGGCCATCATGAGAGAGAAATTTTCTTCAATTGGAGAAGATTTACTTGACTTGAAGAATTGGAGACTTGGAGAAACTAGATCTTGGATGCTTGCCTTCAAATCTTGAATCCAATTTCTCAAATTTTCTTGATTACTTGATTGATTGTACTTGATAACTTGATTGAAACATTGTAGATCATGAATGTACAATATTGGTTGTGGATGTCAAAATGAGGAGAGATAGGTTGTTTATATACTCAATCCATTGTTTCAGGATTCAAAAATAAGCTAGACCAACCACAAAATTAGATTTACCACCAAAACCCTAATATAGGGCTCCAAGTCAAATTTGGGACAAAAAGTGTGGGAAGAAGGCATTTCCTGGGAATAGGATGTTAAAAAATTCATATTCCTAGGAGAATGGTCCCAGATTTGAACTAGGTGTCGGGATAGATGAAAATATGTAGGTGGAGAAAAATTAGGTTGCTAGGATGAAGCATAACAAACATTTAGATCTCAAAATCACCAAAGCGGGGTCTAATATGCCCTAATAACGCATCCAATTATGGGTGCTAAATTTTTAGGATGGTAAAACAATAATAGAGCCATTGGGTAAATTAGTAGCATGGAGAAATTTCTCATGATCCTTATTCCTCATATATTTTGGGTTTTAAAATATTTACCCAGTCTTTTGATCCTTCGAGGAATTTGAGGAAGTGCTAACCAATTTTAACAAAGAGGGATTTGTTGTAAATTTTAGCCTTCTGATACCTAAAACTCCAAAAATATTTATGAACACATACTTTATTCTAACTTATAAGAGAAATTCTTGAACTTTATTTTTTCCCATTCCAATGAAATTTCCTTTCAATCTGCTTAAATTTATCTACTACGAAAGTATAAATTTTGAAGAGAGAAATGAAAATTTGGAATATTTTACAAAGAGGCATTTAGGAATTTTAGCTTCCCTACTTGGCTAAGGAGTTTACCTTTCCATCCTATTAGCTTCTTTTGAAACGTTTTAATGATATAGTTCCAATTATTATTATTATTAGGATTATTAGAAATTAAAGGAATCCATAAATAAGAGGTTGGAAGACTAGTAGAATGATAGCCTAATATCCCCATAGCTCCATCTTTAATTAACTAGCCTACATTAAAGAAATATAGATTAATTTTATGGTAATCAACATTTTTTTTGTAATTAACATATTGTGTAGAAGCCTGAGTATAGTGGTCCAAAATATACTTTCAATGACCAAAGAATCCCCATAGGATATAATCATCCATAAACTATTGGTGAGAAGCCATAGGAAGACAAGAAGACACCCTAATCCCTATCAAGATTTTTTGATCAAGCATCTTTTGAAGGTATCTCCCAAGGACTTCCACCGCTATATTAAATAGGAAAGAGAACATATGCCCCCCTTGTTGTAACACCCAATAATAAGAAAAATAACCCTTAGGAACACCATTAACCATAATAAAGGAATTTGGGGTAGTCATACATACAATAATTAACTTGAGAAACCCCCCTTGAATCTAAAATTTTGCAAAAAAAAATCAAGAAAAAACATGACACTCTATTATATACTTTGGAAATATCTAATTTTAAGACCATCCATAGCTTATTACTAAGCTCCATTGTGGAACTGTAAATTTTCACCCTTGTGTAATTTTCATCATCTAATGTCCCTACCTTAGCTGAAATACAAAATTCTACATTAGCTTCCACTTCCCTTTTCTTGATCTTGTCACCACCTAGTAAGATTCTTGGCCAAGCAAATTGGTCAGCCTAGGACGTGTGTGCATCATGGAAACATCTATGCACCTCACTCGTCCTATGAATATGCAGATGTATAGTGAGTTGTTGAAGTGTAGAAATTCCATATAGCTCTAGGACCTATGCATATAATCCTTTTATTAGTTTGGGGGAAACTATAGCCTCCACCAACTCTCCTACTCCCACCCACCCTAATCTATAGCCTCCCACCCACAACTTAATTAGAGGAGGTTCCCACCCTATAATTCCCCTGATGATGGAAGGGTTG
Source organism: Thuja plicata (assembly GCA_018584345.1). NCBI lineage: Eukaryota > Viridiplantae > Streptophyta > Pinopsida > Cupressales > Cupressaceae > Thuja > Thuja plicata. The sequence goes on along the minus strand of MU223224.1, from coordinate 6,446,969 downwards.
AGCCCCCTATTTCCTAACCAAACTAGCAGTCGGGGGCTACCGCCCTTGTAACGTAACACCTCTAGCATTGCCCATAGACATTGAGATTCAACCTGTTTGCATTATAATCCCATTTTGAGCTTCATTTGGTCTTTTTCATTCACTTATTCACTCTCTCTTGGATACATTTCACTTCTATATAATCTTGAGATTCATAGTAGATCTTCTAAATCAAGGTTTTTATTGTATTGGGACAACTTATATTTAATTCTTCCATCCTCACAACTTTGTATCTCCATTATCTTGTTTCCTTAGCCTTCACTCCATTGGGTTACTTGCTTTGTGGTTTTCAGGGGGAGTCTCTCATTAACTTAATTTTTGTTTCATTTAGCATATCATCATGTTCTTATCATTTTTTATTCATTTGATATTAACTATCATTGTCTTTTTTGGTTATCTATCATCGATTATCTATCTGGCCATCCGTGGAGGTGGAAAGGTCCTATATAGTCCAGAACCATTATCCTCATTTTTGTGTGTATAGGTTCATTGGAGGGAGAATAAGTAGGAAAACTATTTGGCTTCATCAACCTCTCTTTGGTTGTGATTTTTTCCTACTCTCATTCTTGTGTATTGTCTTTACTTTTCCTAGCATAGTATCTTTCTATATTTTTTGTTTTACCATATTTAGTTTGTATTAAAGATTTGTGCCTAGATTTATGTGCCATGTCTATACATGAAAAATACACATTGTACTAACATCATTCACCCACATTGTAATCCTTGACTTGCATTGGTGTTTGAGGTAGTGAGCTCGTAGACTTCAATATTTGATCTCTATAGCTTGATTTTTTGTTTGCAATAGTCAAAATATCATTACCTATTGTTAGTCCATAGTTATTTTAGTTTCTTGTATTGTCTTTTCTTAGTTGATTAAATCCCATTATCATCAATTTTCCTCGATCCCCTATCTCACCAAAGCGCTAGTTGAAGTGAGATGGGACAAGGGGTAGTTCATCCCTTTAGTCTTTAATTGGTCTTGAGGTCAGTGAATTTTCTCTTCTCCACATTTTTTTGAACTTGACATGAACACTTTTTTCTGATCCTTAAGGTGTCCATTTAGATGTTATGAACTTTATTGAGCTTCACATCCTAGACCACTTTGGGAACTATTATAAGGATATATTTGAGACCCATTATCCCCCCTAAATGGTATATTCCAACTAGAATGGGCCCAATGATTTCTAGGAGTATGAATCCTAATGACCTCTCTAGATCCCATTTCTTCACAGTCCCAATATCAGGACTTAAAACTTCTCCAAAGTATAGGTCCAAGAACTCTACACCAATGAATTCTCCTCCCAATTCCCTTCTTGTAGTGGATCACGAGTCTACTCTTACTATCCAATTTGAGAATATTTAGTCCTTAAAGGATAATATAAAAGATTTTGAGGGATTTCTCAAAATCAAAAATTTTCCCTGAGGCTAGAACAGTTGCCAGGCGCTCGAGAGAATTGTTAATCTTAGAAAAGTGAGGACTTGAGATACTTATGGCATTAAGAATTTTTTTTTATGACCACATGTCTCTTCCTCTTCAAGAATCCTAAGGAAGCCAGCCTGATTATGTCAAATATCAAGTTAGTGCTGCAATACCTAGGGTGTGAGTACACATGGTGGAATCAATGCCTAATATTGACCCTTTATCTTGCAACACTGGGCCTCATTTTAATGTGACTAAAAAAACCTAAGGGTAAAATTCAAAAAACAATAGTGGTAATTTTAGAGGTAGTTAAGGTGTTTATGGTGATGGAGAAATTCCACCTCCACCGCTTCCACCTCATAATCCTATCCTCAATACCATATTGAAAAATATGGGGTAGTTACAACAAAAATTGGAAAACTTATCCACTATAATGAATTAGAGCTCCCTTGCTCCATATTATCATTTTAGTTCCTTGATCATGAAAGTATTGAGTAATCCACTACTATAGAGTGCTGAATCCATGGAGTTTAAAAGGTAGAGTGGTGACAAAGATCCTTATCTCCACATAAATTATTTTCTTAATTAGTACATTGATCACTATACTATGGATTATGTTATACTCAAGTTGTTCTCTTGGTCTCTAAAGGGAATTTCAATGGAATGGTATAGTTCCCTCTTGGAATATACTTTTATCACTTAAAATTAGTTAATGAACTCTTTCCTAACTCAATTTCAAGCTAATATAGACAACAAGGTCACCATCACAGATCTTGTTCATTGCAATTAGCAGGAGCCAATTGAAAAGATAAAAAATGTCATCTCGAGATACCAGTCTATCTCTAGAAAAGTCCCATGTGCCTTCCTGATGGTGACCTTTAAAGGATGTTCATCAGGAATCTACAACTGACATTAAGGGACAAAATTTCTCTGAACCGATATCCAAATTTCAAAGTCTGTGTGGTGCTTTGACAAATTATCAACACACTATGGATCAAATAAGGGATTCTTCCTTGAATGCCTATGGGGGAACATATTCCTCTGGTGGTTACCAATAGAAAAAGGCTATGGAAAATATCATAGCACTCACATAACCCTTAAAGAAGAACTATTTTTCAATAGAACCACAAAAATTTTTGACATCCACTAAATCAACAAATTCTTATACGAGTATTTTGCAAAGGTTGTTAAAGGATAACCTAGTAACTCTCTTTGAAAGTATACCTCTCGCTAATAATCACCCATACCCTCATTGGTATGATGGATGTAATTTTTGTCAATACCATTGTGTGATCGATCATGAACTGAACATTATGTGTGTCTTCAACATCTAGTCCAAGACCACGTAGATAGCGTTGCTATTCGACTCTGAGAGAGGAGAAAAAAAATGAACAAAGAAATGGATAAGGTGAAGAGTGAGATTCGAATCTACACTAATCCTTTTTTTTTGTATTCTACAAATTTCATCTCTACATCTTCATCCTCTCCCTCTTCATTAGGAGATAGTCCCTTGGTTAATACGATAACAATCACTCCTATCTCTCTGCCTAGTCGAAGGGCGTCTGACATGACTATTAAAGTCACTTATCTAGATGAGCCATATAGTGGATAACCCTCTCCTCTTTACATCCAACTATTGATAACCAAGACTTCTGTTAGATTTGTATGGTTGATCCTACATGTTGGGTGGAACTTATAACTAAAGATCCTCTCTTTGTTAATAAGATTAATCATGTGAGGTATGATGAATGTTTTTCCACCATCCAAATACATGATGGACTATCACTTCCACCTTTTAGTTCAACCACTTTGATGGTCTAGGTAAGAACCAAATTCAAACTGGGTGTTCCCTATCTAGTCTCTAAGGGAGTCGTCCCTTCCGTTGTGTGAAAATGTCTTAAGTTTTTACATGAGAGTAATCTCTATATGACCCAAGATATCGGTTATCATCCCCTGAGATCTTGTAGGGGTTTTCTTTTGGATAGTTTATATCCTACTCTAGTAGGGCCCCTACATCCTCAGTGGGATGCTTCATTTATTACATATCAAAAGTAAAAGGATGGTTAATTGAGTTTGAAATCTATAGAACCTACCCCTTATCCTTCCATTTATCCCTCTCATATGGCTTAGCATGCTTAATCTTATATCCCTTCTTCATTTCGGTCATAGGGTAAGTTTAAGCCTCAAGGGAAGCCTCTTAATCCACCTCAAACTTTATAACCCCTAGCGGTTCCTTTTGTTCCTTGTAGTGCCTCCCGTGATTGCATTCTATTGTGTGTTATGTTGATCCAAGATAGACTCTTTTCATTTCAAGACTATACATATGACGTGATCAGATCTTCACATTGTGTGATACATGTAAGGAAACTCAGGTGCGGAAACAGCTTCCTATGCTAATCTCTATAGGAAAGTATTGTGCAAATTCTTTTAAATCCTTACAATTTTAGATTCATCAAATAATTTAACAAAGATATTGCAACCACATACCATGCATACAGAAAAAATAGAGAATGACACAATGATATACCCTGGGGAAAACCTTTCGGTAAAAAACCCCAGCACTCCAAAACCTGCACAATGTATTGATCAAAACTATTACAGCTTACAATACACTTGCAATGCAAGTTCTTTCAGAAGATTTCAAAACCCTTGAAGACAAATCACAGCAGCATAAAACATTCCAACAATACACTCGCGTCTCTACTCTTTGCAACCCTAAAAAATGCTTATATCATGCGCTTCACTTTTTAGGCCTACTCCTAAAGATAACCGTATTAGGGTTTTACCATTCTCCGAGAAAATAGGAAACCCAAAATTTTTTTCGGGGTGATGCCCCGAACCCCATGATTGGGGAAGAGTGTACAATACTCAAATTTATCAGTTACCACATGTCTTCACCTGTCATTGAATCTTCCTGACATAGCTCTTACGTGTCATAGGAATCCGTCATAACCGTTTTAGCCATGATCTCCTTACACACAATTCAAGATGCCGACACATCAACATTATTTGCAAGAAATACATTTTACAAAACAAATAATAAGAATAGGAATTATTCAAGGTTGAGACACCTTATTCCTAACAATACATTTGGTTATTGTACATTATTTTGGTTTTACTAGTATCATTGTTGATGAAGATGTTATCTTGTACTTGTGCTAAGGTACCTTTTGATCATATCTACATGATGATCTACCGTGTTGTGATATGATGATATCTGGTGTATTTTGTATTCGAGAAAAAATGACTATGCTATCATGTTGTTATTAATTTTAAGTGGTATTATGCTTATCATGTGGATGGATCTGTAATTAGAGTTTCACTGTTATATGCTCATATTGTCATAAATGATTATTTAAATGTTTTAAGTTAAATGAGATATTTGATTATGATGTACATTGAGGATTAAATATGGAATGACAAGTGTTATAACATTCTAATACATAAATTGATTCTTCCAATAGAGAGTCTCTTTCCATTAGGTGTACTTTGATTATTATATGATGTGTTTCAGCTGTATATACTGTGAGAATTTACACTTGATGTGTGTGTGTTTCAATGAACATGTACTAGACATCGACCTCGCTTGAATTGCAGGTTTGAGTGAGTCTTATCACTGGAAATGGTTACAGGAGATAGTCACATTGGCCATTTTTCTTAATAAGCCAACATCATTCATGGACGAAATGATGCATCTAATTTTCATTATTACCTTTTGGGCGTCATGTAGGCAAGAGCTAGGATTGCATTTCATAATGTTTTACCTAGTATTTATCTATGATTTTAGGAAATATGTCATAGTCTTAGTATTATATCATAATACATGTTAATTGACATTAATTCAATTGTTGATTAACTAATTTCCAAATTTTGATGTAGTCATGTTATTAGAATTTAATTAAATTAACTATTTCCTATAGTTTTTTGGGAGTTTACGTGGTTTAATATTCATCTAATTTATTTTATTTGGAGAAATTGTCTTTTTGAAAAGGTCTTTTATATTTTTGAAAGTGAAATATACACTCACTTTTACTTTGTGAGTTTGTGAATTTTCTCCACCCTTTGTGGAGAAATTTAATTTCTATTCATTGGGAGTGGCTCAGGCATTCATTTTTTGTGGGTATTGGCTCAATAGAATTGTGGCAGGATTGCTACGGTTTGCCAATAATTTTGTTTGTATGTGTTGAGCATCAATTTTTATTTCTCTATTTCAAGTTTTTGCCTGTTTGAGAGGTGTATAGTCCTAAAAAGTTAGTACCTATATAATTGGATACTTTACTAGGACCTATTAGACCCCATTTTGGTGAATTTGAGGTCTAAATTCCCGTTATGCTTGATCCTAGCAACCTTCCTTTTCTCCCCCCACTTCTTTTCTTCTATCTCAACGTCCCCTATAAATTATGGCTCATTTTCCAGGGTATAGGATGCCATTGGTGGCCTATACCTAAGGAAGAACGCCAATGGCGACCCATCTCAAGCAATTGCCGCCTGAATTTGACTCTAGGCTCGATATTAGGGTATTAGGGGGAGTTTTGATTTTTTTGTTGGCTTGTCTCATTTTTGAATCCCAAAATGATGGAGTAAGTATAAAAAGACCTAGTCTCTCCTCATTTTTCATATCATAACCATACTCAATAGTTTTGGCAATCAAGTTATCAATATTTCAAGCAAGCAAGAGAAATTGAACATTTAGATTCAAGATTTGAAGGCAAGCATCCAAGATCAAGATCTCCAAGTCTCCAATTCTTCAAGATCATTGAAGTCAAAGGAAATATTATCCAATTGATGCATGTTTCTCTCGCATGATGGCCAAGTAGAAGAATTCTCAATCAAGCTAGAAGATACTTCCTTCATTCATCTTCTCTCTCCTTCATTCCAAGAGATTTTCAAGCATACCAACATTCAAGATCTAGGAGTAGCATTCATAGATCTATGCATTTGTGACGGAATCCTTGATTCTACATCTCATTGCAAGGTCAAATATTTGGATTTTAAGCATCTTCATGGGTATGAGAGATTTCTACATCTGCCCATGAGGGCTTATGGAAGGTAAATCTACCATTTTCCTTTTTACATACTTTCCTTTATGCAATTTCTTTCCATTTTCAAGGTTGATTCCTAAATAGGGGTTGACCAAGGCAAACCGCTTTGTACAATATTTTTTTCCTATTTTTCTATGTGCAAGAATAGGTTGCAGAACCACAAGATCAGGATCAAGAAGATCAAATAGAGAGTGCATGTAAGTCTTGTACTCTACTTTCCATTTTTGTACCTTTCTGCTCATTGTCTGCCCATATTTTTCTATTATTTCTAGTGTTTTGCAACTTATCTATTTAATCACTACAATAAACTCAATTTCATTAATCCATCATTGCCTTTTTATCAATCATATCATTTACAACAAATGATCATTTTCCCACTTAGTGTTTGAGTCTCCTCTTGAACCTAGTGGGGCATCTTCCTTCTGAAATGTATAATTGGTGAAAAAGTGAAGTGATTTGGCCTATCTATGTCATTACTCCCATTTTTACCCCTTAAATTTTTGATGAGCCCTATGTATTACATACTTTTGATTTGGTTGTTGGATTCCCTTTGTATGGATATAGATTCTATTGTCATGGTATATGAATGTTTACATTGGATTTTCTTTTCTTTAAAAAAATTACCATATTACTTAATTTGAATTGCATATCTCTTTCAAATCTTATGATTGTATTAGATCTATCCTTTCTTTCAATCCCTTGTGCATGAGTATCATTACCTTGAGTCCTACTGATGTAGTTAAAGGATGGAGAAATCTCAAGGAGATCAGTCCAATCTTTGCAACTAATACAACACAACGAAAACAATAAGCTAAGATGGATAGAAATAAAGGATAAACCTTCTATTATTATTATTATTATCAAAAAATCATTTACAACGGATCTGCAACATGCAGTCTCACATGCCAAGCATACATGCCTGATTATGACCAGAAAAACCTTATAGAACCCTAGGAAAATTATGCCATATAATCTTATGAAAATCACCTATCCCTTAGGAATAAGTTCATAATACTATAAAGCAATCACAACATCAAGTAGGCCCAGAAAAGATCACATTTCCCAATAATAGAGAAAACATGTTACAACAAATAGGTCGGGACCAAATCATTAGGTTAAACCACCAATAAGAGAAATAAGAGATGCGATCATAGAATAAAGTCAGCCTCAAACGTAACAATGAGATGACATGATCGTGTACACAAAATTCCTATCAAAAGATTTGGAAATGATCATAAAACTCAATGAATGACCGAGAAAATGAAGAACAAGACAATCAAGAAAAGAATATGAAAAATATCACGCGCGATAAGTCCAAATAATGTGCGATCATAGGATAAGGTCTAGTACAAATCCAAAAACATAGTTTAGCAACCACAACACAAAAGAACAACCACAGATCGATCGCAAAAAAAAACCAAACTGATCAATAGGAAAACAAAAATCTAACAGTTACATGCAAATATAACCAATAATGCAAAGGAATAAAGGAACACACAAGTAGAACGAGAACTCACAGATTTACCGTGGTTCACCCAATCTTGGGCTACGTCCACCAAATAGAGAGTCCAATATTATTATTCAGTAATTTCAAGTAATTACAACCAACAATCCCTTGTAACTTAATACTGTTGCAAATGATAAATACTTCTTCACTCTAACAAGCCATAATCCTAACACCATTCTTTCTTATAAAAAATCCTAACCCTAAAACTTGATAGACAAATCAACCTAGGGAAATGATTAATGAGTCAGCCTAGGGAAATGGTTGACGAGTCAACCCATACAATTCCTGACGATTTAACCATACAATTTTTTTGGGTCGTTGCCCTGAACCCCACGAATTGCAGAAAAGTGTATAGTACTTCTTTGATTAGTCACCACAAACCAACAATATCCCACTTTCAGACTGATCAAGATGCACACTAAACACTTAGTTAAAGGAGTAGAGAAAGTTCCTAAAGAAAATCTAATCTCTTCTATGACCAAAGAAAATCCTAACTCCATCCATACATCCTATTTCTCATACAAGGGACATAATATATCAGGTGGCTTCATATATCAATAAACAACTTAAGGAGAGGGAAAAGAAGAAAGATGTCACTTACACTTCTATTCTTGTTTCCCCTACCATTACCACTACAAATATTCATGATGTCATACCTCTGCAACCATTCCCATACCTACTACTACTCATGTGGTTACCACATATGCTCCATCCTCTTTCTGGAAATTGAGTATTCCTTCCATTAGGATCAAAATTAAGAAGAAAAAACCTCCAAATGAACCCCCCAAAGTTTATAAGAGGTTTAAAAAGGATCCACCTAGGCCTCTTGTTTTTGAAGTGCTAGAAGAAGAAGGAGAATAATAATAATAATAATAAAAAGAAGAAGATGAAGAATAATACGAAGATTGTTGGTTAACAATTTGTCCTCTCTTAAGATTTTGAATCTTTGACTCTCTATACACCCAAGGTGAGAGAACAAAAGGATGTCCACCAACAAATGGGTCAGTGTATGTTATCTATCACTGCCCTCTGAATTAATAGGTACAGCGCCCTGATTGTGTTTGATATGCAATGAATGTGTCTTTTTATTGATCATCAGGTTATTCCTTAGGATTTTTAACCAAATTGCTTGTAGACACAAACAATTCAGGCAAGGATAATGTTTAATCTATATTTGAATCTAATCTACCTATTCTAAAAATGCATATTCTACTGAGGAGAACAGAAGCAGAATCGTACATGAACAACAAATAGAATTTCTTATGCTGCAACTTCTAACATGAAATAGAATCCAAAAAGGAATTATAGTTCCACATACAATTGTACTTTCTATTCTGATGCACCTAAATTACTGAATGAATAGGAGAAGAATCATGCATGACAGGTAAATAGAATTACTTTCACTGCAATCACAGGTATGAAATAGAATCCAACATGCAACTGCGGCTTCACATATGACTGTTCTATCTATTCAAAATGCAAATGATTCACTAAAATGGTGCAACAAACATGAGACAAAGCCTCTGTAAATAGAATCACTTCTGCTTCATTAACAAGTTTGCCGACCTTTCCTACTGAATTCCTTTTAGAATTTATAGAGTTTACAATACTTCAGGCTTCTAGGAGCCAATGACCTTCCCTCTTCCTTGAATACAAAGAGACAGAATGCAAAGAAAAAGACTTTTCACATCTGAGAACTCGAACAGTCACTTATAGAATCTGAAACTCTTCATCTCCAACTAGCATTATCAAACTGAATCCATTGGGCCACAGAGTCGAAACAATGGCTTATGGCGGAAAATCCCAAACTGAATGCTTTCGACGAAAAATACCAAATCTGTTTCTCCATTGCAGAAAATGTATGAGGAGGTGCAATTTCTGCATAATGGAGAAGCCACTACCTGTTTTTCCGCACATCATTTTTAAGTGTGCGGGCTACTTAACTTAAAGCACATGCTTTATTTGGTCTCTCAAAACAATAATATAATATTCCTTTTTTATAAATTGAGCCCACCTTATTATAACTAAGCTTGCAGAAAATCACCAACTAAGTGTGAAACCCGCACAAGGCAAAGTTCTTCTTTGCGGAAAATCGCCTGAGAGGTGCGAAACCCGCCTAGTGCAAAATTCCTCTTTGCGGAAAATTACCTTCTTAGGTAGAATTCCACCACGGAGAAGCTGAAATCTAATTCTCCACTTTGAGTCTTTCTTACCTAGAAAATCAAAAAAGTGCTTCAAAAACCTGTTGTGGGGTCCACCACAGCGCTCTTTCTTTTCTGCCTTTGCAAAAAATTACCTTCCTAGGTAGAATTCTGCCATGGAGAAGATGATTTCTGAAATCCCGCCGAGCTTGTTCTCGCTCATTTCTTAACCAAATTTCTCGCCGTTTGTTGCATTGGGATCGTTGAGACCTGTAGGATTGATCCATACCAGTCTTCGATCTCTGCCTGAGGAAGAACATTGATTGGAGCACAAATCTTTGCTGAGTTAGGATCTACAACCTACCCAAAGAAATGAAACTCTGAAAAACAACCCACCCGGCTAAAACAAGATGGCAAAGGAAGGGGAACCCGACAAAGACTTCTGGTCCTAGGGAAGACTTAGACCTAGACATCAGACTGACCAGACCAACATGACATGACCATATGAATCCAATATTGCAAACAAATGGGTGACTGAAATTCAGACAACAGCTGGCTCCGACTAGGGGATCATGTACTGCAAAGTGCAAGAAGAATTCAGCTTCTCTGGTTTCGCAAGTGCCTTATCCATTGGGTTGCGGAGTCTAGACCAAAGAGAACAACAAGAAAATGCATACAGGGAGAGCGGAGGAGAGCAGGGCAACTTGAAACAAAGCAAAACTAAACTCAAGGAAAACAACAGAAAAACAAAAGGCAACCGCTAAAACTATGACACAAAAAGAACACCTACCTAACTAACTACTACGCAGGGGTTACCTGCTCTTCAATTATGCATCTGGTATAGCTTCAAATCCTGCCCATTATAGGAATATGGC
>MU223224.1:6420077-6430179 GCA_018584345.1 Thuja plicata | reverse complement strand
CTTCTCTCGACTTAGCCCTTCCTTTCCTGTAAATATTTTCAAGAATAGGGAAATTGGCTTCTTTAAGCTCTTCGTATACTGGGTCAACCTTTCCCTTTAGTTTTGCACTCCTGGTAAATCTGGAATCTAGGATGCCTTAAAATTCTGAGAAAACTTATGATATACTTTCGTTCAAAGTCTTCCCCAGTAGAGTCGCCAAAAACTGTTGGTTAACAGTTTGTCCTCTCTTAAGATTTTCAATCTTTGACTCTCTATACACCCAAGGTGAGAGAACAAAAGGATGTCCACCAACAAATGGGTCAGTGTATGTTATCTATCACTGCCCTCTGAATTGACAGGTACAGCTCCCTGATTGTGTTTGATATGCAATGAATGTGTCTTTTTATTGATCATCAGGTTATTCCTTAGGAGTTTTAACCAAATTGCTTGTAGACAAAAACAATTCAGGCAAGGATAATGTTTAATCTATATTTGAATCTAATCTACCTATTCTAAAAATGCATATTCTACTGAGGAGAACAAAAGCAGAATCGTACATGAACAGCAAATAGAATTGCTTATGCTGCAACTTCTAACATGAAATAGAATCCAAGCAAGAATTACAGTTCCACATACAATTGTAATTTCTATTCTTATGCACCTAAATTACTGAATGAATAGGAGAAGAATCATGCATGACAGGTAAATAGAATTACTTTCACTGCAATCACAGGCATGAAATAGAATCCAGCATGCAACTGCGGCTTCACATATGACTGTTCTATCTATTCAAAATGCAAATGATTCACTAAAATGGTGCAACAAACATGAGACAAAGCCTCTGTAAATATAATCACTTCTGCTTCATTAACAAGTTTGTCGACCTTTCCTACTGAATTCCTTTTAGAATTTATAGAGTTTACAATAAATCAGGCTTCTAGGAGCCAATGACCTTCCCTCTTCCCCGAATACAAAGAGACAAAATGCAAAGAAAAAGACTTTTCACATCTGAGAACTCGAACAGTCACTTATAGAATCTGAAACTCTTCATCTCCAACTAGCATTATCAAACTGAATCCATTGTGCCACGGAGTTGAAACAATGACTTATGGCGTAAAATCCCAAACTAAATGCTTCCGGCGGAAAATACCAAATCTGTTTCTCTATTGCGGAAAATGTATGAGGAGGTGCGATTTTCGCATAATGGAGAAGCCACTACCTATTTTTTTGCACGTCATTTTTAAGTGCGCGGGCTACTTAACTTAAAGCACATGCTTTATTTGGTCTCTCAAAACAATAATATAATATTCCTTTTTTATTGGGCCCACCTTATTATAACCAAGCTTGCAGAAAATCACCAACTAAGTGCGAAACCCGCACGAGGCAAAGTTCTTTGCGGAAAATCACCTGAGAGGTGCGAAACCCACCTAGTGCAAAATTCCTCTTTGCGGAAAATTACCTTCTTAGGTAGAATTCCACCACGGAGAAGCTAAAATCTAATTCTCCGCTTTGTCTTTCTTACCCAGAAAATCGAAAAAGTGCTTCGAAAACCTGTTGTGGGGTCCACCACAGTGCTCTTTCTTTTCTGCCTTTGCAAAAAATTACCTTCCTAGGTAGAATTCCGCCATGGAGAAGATGATTTCTGAAATCCTGCCGAGCTCGTTCTCGCTCATTTCTTAACCAAATTGCTTGCCGTTTGTTGCATTAGGATCGTTGAGACCTGTAGGATCGATCCATACCAGTCTTCGATCTCTGCCTGAGGAAGAACATCGATTGGAGCACAAATCTTTGCCGAGTTAGGATCTACAACCTACCCAAAGCAATGAAACTCTGATAACAACCCACCTGGCTAAAACAAGATGGCAAAGGAAGGGGAACCCAGCAAAGACTTCCTGTCCTAGGGAAGACTTAGACCTAGACATCAGACTGACTAGACCAACATGACATGACCATATGACTCCAATATTGCAAACAAATGGGTGACTAAAAGTCAGACAACAATGATGAAGGACCTACATTAGTCATAGAAAGGAGAACAAGGTCATATGCTTCCAAGAGATTTGATCTAGGGAAAGCTACTTTAGATTATAATATCTCTTAACCTCCTTTAAGCTCCACTAAATAGGAAATTCCTTTAGATTTCATGATGCAAAATGTCCCTCAAGTACATAGAATTGAATCAAACCCATATATTTGGTCTACTGTACAAGGAGATGATACTGAGAAAGAGCCATAAGATCCTTTTGGGACAAAAGACTTCTTTCAACCCATCTTCACATGAAGAAGCGCCAATAACAAAGTTCTCCAAAGATAATGCACAAGAGTAAGTAGATCTATAAGACATGTTTGGGGAAATGGAGAGAGGAGAAGAATAGGAAAAGGATGACACCAAGGAAGAAGTCCAAGCAATTTCTACAACAAAAAATCCCCAGGAACCACCTTTAGGAGCATACAAAGGAGGTACTCTTGAGAATGTCTAGACACAAGAAGAAGAAGAAATATATAAAGGAGAGGAGGTTGGTCAAGAAAAAAATTAAGAAGTTACCCCTCTAAGACAAGAGGAGTAGAAATATATTATCTCATCCTCAAGACACATAAACACACATCTTGGCTAGCAGGCTACCTCGCCAAGGGAGGAAGAAGAAATAATAGGGCGAGATGAAGTTTTTGGAATGGAAACATAAATGTTTCTTACCACTTGGACTAATCCTACATGGTTTTCTCAGGTTGTGCATAAGAGCAAGTAGAAATATAAGGAGGTAGAGGTCCAAGATCTCTTAATTTTGGGAAAATATTTTGCTAAAGATGAACCTAGAAGAAAATATTGAAGGATATCGTGTAGGTAGTAGTAGATAATAGCGGGTACTAGAAGCTGTAGATAGAAGTTTCCTTAGTAGAAAAATGTAGAAGAGAAATGATTGAGGAGGATTATGAGATGAGAGAAATTGATCTGGGAGTTCTGACAAGGGAAGGTGAGAAAGCATTTCTACATTAGGTTGTTACAACTGTTTTCCAAAGGATGCAAAAAGATGAAGATGCCCAAGTGATCTTGGAAATACAGGTTGTTGAACTAATAAGATATATTCATCAACTGGTATTCCCAATCAACCCTTCCAATCCTCCTCAAACCTAAATGTAGTGTTAAAGGCTAGTGGTCAATTTTCCAAAATAGACCCATTTTTGTTAGCTTGTATAAAATGACACAAACATACAAAAATAATTGAGGAAATAATAAAAGCATTTTTTACTCTATTTTGTTCTATGGCTAAGAAATTATGAATTTTGAAAGATGCGGTAACTAATGAGGATGACACGTGGATATATGAGACCATGCTTAAGTGGGAGGATCACATCCCAATTTTTGGGATTATCAAGAAGACAAGTGTAGATAAGCTATCAAAAACCTCTATTTTTTAGCCAAAATATATAAATGTGCTTGTAGAATGGTCAAGGGTGATAAAATTATTTGTAAAGGAGTACAAAAATAAGATGAATAGTATTTTGTCTAGAAAGGAATCTATCAACATGCTGGTGCAACATGTGGAGAATTTTGTGAAGGCACTCTCTTGCACATTTTGGTGTTCAAAAGAGAAAGTAAAAATTAGGGATATAAATGAGATCATTTAGGATTTTAAAGCTATTTCAAATGGTGACTGCACCAAGGAGATGCTTTATTTTATTTTGTGTGTCAAACAGGAGTTGGAAAACATGCGAAAAGATACCTCAGTTTGAAGATGCCAATAAGAAGATGATAATGTTTAGGAAAAATCAACAGGTACAATAAAATTACATGAAGACCCTAGATAAGAGAAAAATCAATGTAACCATCACCACCTTCAATATTTCCTTCTTGGATCTTGTAGCACATCTTCAAATTGATAGAGAGAAATTTTGTGACATTCTACATGCAAGTACTTAGAAGATTTTTCCAACCAATAAGTGGAAAAACGTAAAAATAAAATGCAATCCCATTTGTGCTGAGTTTTGGTATTTTTGGGTATTGGATCTTCTTCAAAATTGGTGCTAACATGTCTATAGATCCCCCTTAGGGTCAAGATTATGGATAACCATATTTTTCTAAGGGAAAAACTCAAGCAAATCCCTAAATATGTGGTTTTGGAGGAGTTGCACTTCCACTGCCCAAACTAGAACTCATTTCAAAAATTCTAGGGCATAATTTGGCATGAATGAGGCCCTTTCTTATCGTTAATATCATATATGAGTGATCAAACCATTTTGTTGATAATTTAGGAGTAGTTTCATCTCGTTTAGTTGTTGTTTTCAATTTATTTCACCCCAAAATAATGCCCAAAAGCCCTAGTTGTGGGTTTGAAAAATTGTAATTGTAAAAAGCTATTTGAATTCCATATTTGTTTGTAATAAGAGTTGGGATTATTCATTTGAATTCTAAATACAATTGTGTTGCAATTTCAGTGTGTAAAATTGTTGATCTTTGCGAGTTTGAATGAAAATTTCATATTCAAGAATCATTTGGGGTGTTGATACATTTTGCTTAATCATTGAAATTAGTTGGTGCAAATCATTGAATACTTGCATATTGTGTTGGATAAAATGGTTGGCTCATTTTGATTCGTGCTTTAAGGGAAAAAAATTCTTGAACATGCGCATGGGTATGAATTTGCAATTTTAAAGAGTTTTGAGAAATCTTGTGTTAAATTTCCTTTGATGATAACATTGTGTTATTATGAATTGTGGATTTCCTGATTTGTAATTTCACGGTTTCATATGATTCAATCTAATCTTTTGTATGTAGTAAATTTGTGTTTGTGTGATCATTGTCTATAATAGTTGTTTAATTTTCTTTCAATCTCTTGTAACCTTGCCATCTTTTGCATTTTCTTTACAATCTGCTATTAGAATATTGAGTAGTTTAGTTTGCAATTATTTTTTGTTTGCAAATCTTGTACCTGCAAGTATTCTACCTCTAAGGAACACTGAAAATAAGAACAAAATAATGGGCAGAAACCTCAAATTGATAAGTCCAACAATCATATTTTGAACCAGCAAAGGCCCACCTTGTGAACCTTCACATAATCTACAATTGACCTATCTGATAGGGTTGTGACCTAACCTCCTAGAATTTCCTCATTGTATTGTGTTAACTTTGTGGTCAATAGTAACAATTGTACTATCTCAATATTTTTACAAAATATTAAATTGAGTTATCCATTCATGGATAACTAATTTTTTTTGTCTAATATCCTTAATAAAAAATATTTAAAACATTTCTTCATACAAGCAATGTTAGTCCTACCTTGTAAATACTATGTTTTTTCTTGTGCCTATGCTTGTCTTATAAATACTAGATTGCGTGTCTTTGTAAAATCATGACACTTATTTGTCATGATGAAGTGTGTTTGTTAGTTTCCATTTTATTCATTTTTATGCTCATTTTATCTACTCCTTCAGATAGTTGGATTCTTGTTGCATTTGCAAGAGGCACATTCCCCCAACTAGAGCCTATTGTAAGAAAACTTACAACCAACTTTATGACAATTTCCACATAACCCACAATAGATCTTATGAAAATAAACATTTATAATTCATATGCAAAGGAATAGATAAAATACCCACAAAATGTGACACAAGTTATATCCTTGGAAAACCCTCAATTAGGGAAAAGAACCCAACCTCCGAAAGCATCCATAGTTCATGTATTATTCAACAATGCGTCCATTACAATACATCCATGAAAACCTTCAAAGCCCCAGCCATAACTAAGCATTCCCATGTGAACAAGCATGAATCCACACATCCCATGTCATGCTTCAACCTCCACAAATGCTAACATGGCTAACCTCAACTACCCCTTTGGTTTCTTTTATAGAAACAATCTCCCACAAAACCACCAAGTAGTATTACATAAACCATGTACTAAAACCATGTGCTACCTTACCCCATTGACCCACATTCAATACTGGGTACTTTATTTAATTATTTCCCCAATATTAAATAAATAAATCAAATAATATTTACAATGTTACAATACAACTCTTCAAGTGGTCCCAGGAATATTCCATGGGAATCTCTACATGTGGCACACCCATCTAGGTGCTCCTAGGTGTAACATCTACATAATAAAATAAAATATACAATAATATGCATTGTTATGCAAGCTGTACAACACACCATTTTCCCAACATTCTCCCACTTATTGTATACATTGCATAAGGTTCAAGTAGCCACATAAATGAACAAGGGAGCAATCCCTCTAGCACATATACCATCATGAATCAAAGTGCAGCATGTGCTCCATCAAGCTACCTGCAAAAAAATCAAAGTGACCACCACCTCATACATGAATGGTCCCACCTCCTATCATGCCACTACCACTAGACATACATAGAATCCATCCAAAGAGAAATCCACACAACCTAACACATATAAATAAAACTTGTACCAACTGATATCCCAAAACACAAACACTTGATCCAAAGGTAATCACATGTATAAGTAGTTGTCAAACCATATTTGAAACCCCCAACAATTGTTATCATATCAATTATTGTTACCTCCAAGGTATACAACCATGCCAAGTGAATCCCATAACATTAACATATCCAAACTGTAACATGCAACCACAAGCCTCAAGTGCAAGATTGGCCACATACACACCAAGAAGCTCCCACTGCATAGGTAATGCCAAATATGAAATGAATCCACTAATATCATCACATAGAAGTATAACCATAAATCTGTAGTATCAAGAACATCACTATGATCCACACATGCAACACACATAGTTGCATACTCTCACACAATATGACATCCTCTCAAATCATATGAACATGAAACTCATGGAAGCAACCATATAATGAAAAGAGAAACATGTGAACCAACAACCTGCAAGAACAACTCTCACAATAAGTCTCCAACGCTCTCCCAAGTTCTCCACAACCAAAAAAAGAAAGAGATAAAGGAACAACCATGACATCTCCCACATGACATGCATGAACTCAAATCAGTAATCATAAAGCTCAAACCAATCCCAGATCCAATGTAAGTAAAACTGAGCATCCAAGAAGATAATCAAGACCAAAGAGAGAAACACTGCAAATCAAGTCCTTCTACACACACCTCTAAATGCCAACTATGTCAAGTATGATCTCCTCCATATAAACCCAAACAAGAAGCCATAAAAATACCCAAACCACTGTGCTGGAGGGGCTCCTATTGTCTCCTTCTTTTTCCCCCAGTTAATCCTTTTTGTTGTGTTGTTCTGTTTTGTTGTGTTGTTTACTGCCTATCTTTTATTCTAATGTACAGGGTTACGTTTCCCTTCAAAAACTGCTTTAACCTCATTCAAAAACAATACCCAAACCACATTCAGCCTCTTTAGGAAAAATAAACATGTATACCATATAACCAACATGGACATAAGCCTCTCACAAGAAGATCAAACTCATACCATTCCCAAACCAATAAATAACACCCAATAATCCATCTCCCAAATATGTAATCATAATAATACCATAATAACATAAATGCACAAGGAGATAACCAATGCCAAACCATCTCTCAAATGAACCATCTAGAACTAGCTCACACCATAGCTCAAGATCCATATCTATGAAATATAAGCATAAATATAATGTACCTAAAATGAACAATGAGAAATACCTCTCTAGTAATAAATCGCAGAGTAGACCAAAAGTGGGGAATAGAATGCTCATCAAGATATCCAAGTCTCCAAGACTAATTCAAGAACACTCTCCTCTCGAGTCCATACCAAGTGAATGTTTCTCGGTCTTCGTACTGAAACCATAAACTGTCGCAACACATACATCTCTAATTACAAGAAAAAAAAATGTCATCAAAGTCTCCAAGTATCCATGAGAACCTGTAACTGATCAATCCATGCCAAACTCCAAATGCACCATAACAATATCATGAAGTACTCAAGCAAATGATCAATATACTCAATATTAAGAAACTAACCCATGATCAATGTCAAAGCTCCAACAACTGAATCGGGAACACAAACATGACAACATGATTTAACAATCTCATTCAAAGACATAACATGCTCCATTTGAACATATCAAATAACTATATCATGCCATAAATCTAAACCGGTAATCAAGAGTAAACCATGACATAATAGAAACCATGATAACACATCAAATGAAAGCATAAACCAAACTTCTACCAAGTACCCCTCGAGTCCTCAAGATGTCAACATCTCCAATTAGTGAACCAACAAATGTGAAAGACCCTTCTACAGCAACAAGATCTAATGCATCCTCCAACATCTACAACACTAAATAAAATCATCCACCAACCAATGGTGAATCCACATCACTGCTAAAAAATCCCACTGAACTATGGTACCAGGTCACACATGGAACCATGAAAACCATCTCCTACATGAAGACCATTCAGGTCTACACACATACAACTAATATGTCAATAACATCAAGTGAAACCAAGATCTCCAAACCAAGAAGATACATACAACTACCAAAAACCACCAATAAGGAATCAATCTTACACCACTACATCATCACTGTCATAAGCTCCCACTGAAAGTGAAATCAATAAATAACCAAGCTATCATAAACTCATGATAAAACCACATGCTACATGTCCCAAAAATAACTACCCAGGTACCATAAGCATCATTCATCCTCTCATCTCAAAGAAAAACATACCAATGCACAAATGACCACAGACAAGGCCAACTAACAAAGTATGCATAACCACTATCAATCTTGGTGGATATAGACAGTCCACATCCTTTTCATCCCACTGCAACTTAATAGGTAATCAGCCCACACAACTGCATGACTCGTAGATCAAATATTGAACATGCAAACTCATTATCACATTAGTAAACTACAATCAAGATATAAAAGAAAATAATCATGTATAAAATATGACTCAAACACAAAATAAACATCCAATCTGATTCACCAAACATGTCCACAATCATGTACCATATTGTACGAGCCAATAAGCATCAAGGAGATAAACAACATGTTGGCAAGTTGACTCCTAGAGGATACATGACTTATTTTGTGTTGTCATCATGGAAACAAAGTCATATTAAGTTTCTGTCAAAGATAACTTAGAAGATAAATGAATAAGTATGGAATACAGGGCAAACAGAGATATACAACGATCAGCACACCAGTGCACGTGCGAGAGATCAAATCAAAGTATGCACGTTTGGATATATGTTCTATGAGATGTCTACATACTAAGTCTAGACACGCATGGTATGGCATGGTAGTACATAGAAGTTACAGACAAATCAGTACATCGGCAGTCCATAAGACAAAACATGAAAGTTGATTAGTGTTTTGATCAGCGTAAATTATTTTGTTGTGTAACGGCCAAGCGCCTTTGATTATATGTTTGTAATAATGTCTTTAGTATTGTTGTAAACATGCTTAAGCTGAATTGCTCAGAAGTGTTGTGTATTATGTTTTAGGGCCGACCATAAGTCTTGTTTTGGGTCACGTCTATTTGGGTATGAACATATAAGTATGTAATGTAAAGTTATGTTACAAGTGTCGAATAATATGCATGAGGAAGATATAGAAGAGTAGTATGATGAAGTCAGTATGAGATAAAGCTCTTTAAGAGAGTAAGAGCATCCACGCATAAACGGAACTGATCAGACAACAGTGTCATCACAACAATTGACTTTTTATATAGTGTATATCAACTATCAGAAGGTTGTAGCCTTCATCTTATTGGGAAGTGAGCTCAGGTAGTGAGCCATATACCTTTAACAAGGTTTTTGTAATAGACTCCTAATAGGGTCTAAGACTCCTAATTGGGTCATTGTACTTGGATTGTAAAGACTGCTCCTAACAGGGAAAAGGAACTTTAATAGGTTCATTATACTAGTGCAATATTTGTGGGTACTAATTCCCACTGGAGTTTTCCTCTGATCAAGGTTTCCCTATAAACATATCATGTGTTATGTGTTCTTGTATTGAGCTTCATTGGATGTATGTTTGATTTATGTTTAAGTTGCTGAAAATAAATAAATAGACAAACATTGATTCACCCCCCCCCCCTCTCTCAGTGTTTCTAACAATTGGTATCAGAGCTCTGGTCCTCTAAAAGAAAGTTTAACCACTTGAGGAGATCA
>MU223224.1:6392759-6419981 GCA_018584345.1 Thuja plicata | reverse complement strand
ACAAATGCTTATCAAGAAATTGAGAAAAGATTTGAAAGATTGTTCTACAAGTGATTTAGGGAAAATGGTCAAAAAGATGAATGAAGAGAACATGTCTCTAAAAGATAAAATTGAAAATCTGGATGAAGAGCTAACAGACAGTCAAATTGCTATTGAAGAAAAGATCAAAGAAAGCAAACAATTAGAAGATGAACTTTTGAAAGAAAACATGAAAATCTTGGAATTGGAGAACATAAAGAAAAAGATGGAATCTGAATTAACATAAGCAAAAGATAAGATTGATAAACTCCACACAAGTCTTGATTCACTTCAGTCTCAGCTCAATGCACAAAAGCAAAAAGGCGACACTACTAGTCTTGGATACAATGTAGCACAAATTGAAATCAATTCATTAGAAGAAAGCAAGAAAGCACATGAAGCATCTTCAAAAGCAAAGAAAGTTGAAAATGTTGTAGAGATTAAAATAGATCCACCTAAAGGAGAAATCAAGCAAGTTAACAGAACTTGTTATGTATGTAATAAACATGGTCATTTGGCAAGAGATTGTAAAGAGGTAAGACCTTTCAATGGTTATTGTTACTCATGTAATAATTTTGGTCACAGGGCGATACATTGCAGAAAAAATAAAAGAAATTAGTCATAGCAGAATCATAGAAGAATGAATCAAAACAATTAGAGAAATCAGCCTCAAAAAAATTTGCAGAACATTACATGTCAGATATGTAATTACAATGGACACACAGTAAAGCAGTGTAGCATGATGAACAAGAACATTAGACCTCCTATCATTTGTCACACATGTGGAAAGGATGGACACATTTCAAGGTTCTGTAGATCCAGAACTCAAAAACAAGAGGATCCTAAGAAATCACTATTTGAAGAAGGAGAAGTCAAGTTTGTTAAAGAAAAAAAAGATTCAAGAAAAATTTGGGTTGAAGTAAAGAAGGACAATGATGTTGACAAAGTAGTTGATGCATCCACAGTGGACGCATCCTCTATTTCTGGTTGAATAGACCTTCTTGGTCTTAGGGGGAGCTATTCTAGCTCATAACCCCTGCGTGGTTGGTATACTCACCTCTGAGTATGTGCCTATGGATTCATGCTTATGATCACATGATATAGCAACATGCATACACGCACTGTCTATAATACATTCAGAACAAAGTTTGATATTCTTTGTGAAAACCATGTACGGTTGCAAACATTAAATGAAATAAGTTTTATAAAAAGATGTAAGTGTTTGATCATCTTCACATTTGCATTCAAGATCATAGAATTTGGAGAGCACAGGAGAATTGAGCATCAAAGCACAGAAGCATAACAGATTTGGTGGTTAAGAAGCAGAGTTAAGAAGTTGGAATAAAACCCTAGCAGTCACGCCATTTCAGATTTTCATGAAACCTTATTTAATCAATCATCAAGTATTGCAACTCCAGTTGTATTTGACATTGCAGAGAGGAAGAGATTTTTATTTAAGAGGCATCCATTAAAATCCATACTGGATGATGTGGAAGGAGCTTTCTCCAAAACTCTGTTAGGTGTCATTCACGTAGAAGACATTTGCGCATACATTTATTGTAAAAACAAACAATTGGAGATAATAGTATAGTCACTCTCATGGCTTCGTTGACAAAACCAGACTATTCATTCAAGGATGAATATGTGCACCTCACAAACAACCCTATCTTCAAGTTTTTGAATGTGCATGAATTCTATGAACCAAAATGGGTTAAAATCTTGTTGAGAAGGATTCATGATGACCTCTACTGGATTGGTGAAGTTCCCATCCGTATTACTGCAAACCTAATCAATAACATGAATGGACTACCTAATACTAGACCAGTTCTTCCTACTGGCAAGGATGTCAAGAAACAGGTTGAGCAAGCATGCCTATCTAGGAGTGACATGCGCGGTATGATAGTTGATCCTATCAAGGAAGAAGACATAAAGCTTCTAACTATGATCCTTGGTTGCAAGTTCCAGAAATAAAGTACATTGAATAGTGTCTCTACAACAACTGTTCTAGCAACTATTAGAATGGTGAAGGATAACATTTAGTACAATCTATGTGAGATATTGCGCGCTCAATTGATTGACAACATTCAAGTTATCAAGCATGACAAGAGCAAGACATTCAGGTTTGGGTCTTTAATTATCTATCTATACTTCCATATTGTTGGTAAGGTTGCAAATTTGTACCTAGACAGAAGCAAACCTACAATGTCTTAGATTTCACTTAAAGCCACATCAGAGAGTAGTGCAAAATATGCTATGGACATGGACATCACAACCTTCAGGATCAAGATGCAGAAGAGGTTCAGGATACCTGAGAAGATTGTTGAAAAGTATAAAGAAACCATATGCTTCATGGTAGAGACTGATTGCACTTGCATGGATTCAGTTGAGCCTAGAACTAAATAGATTCACCCACTTGGGTATGAAGTGGAGGAACATGTATTGGAAGGATATGCACAGGTCCTTTTGTCTGCGCCCAAAGATCCCAATGAGCCCAGATGGGGCACTTACAGAGAAAAGACTAATGAAGTTGACTCTATCTATATAGTGTCGATAAAAAAAGAAAGGCATCTAAGATTACATCTAGCATTCTAAGAGCTCATGGTGTCACTAAAGAAGATCTTGACAAAGCTAGAGAAGCCAAGATAGCCAAAGAACTTGAGAATACTGATGAAATCTAGAAGAAGAAGAAAGTAGAGAGAACCTTTGCGCCCTCTATGACCATTGACCTAGACTCATCTCCACCTTCTATACCAAGCAAGAATTCTAGAGGAAGGAAGGAAGCGCCCACAAATCACCCATCCTCAAGGAACACACAGAGCACAGCAAGGAACACTCAAGCTCCTCCTGAGGTAGGATTCAAACCTAGTCTAAATGTCTTGAAGAACAGGATTGTTAATGAAGGTAGACTAGACACACTTGCTAAGGTTTATGACAAGTATCAAGAGATAGATAAAACTGAGATACATTCTATGATCATCTCTCACATGATTAAGTTTAAGAAGTCAGTTCTTGAACTCAAAACAGTGATACCTGATAAGTTATGGAACTTACTGGAAATAATGAAGAGACATGCAATTGAGGAAGACATGAGGATAAGAGAAGAAACATTGGATAATCTTCTCCTTGTATGCTCACGTGATGAGAAGGCAATTCTATTAGATTTGGTGAAGCCTCATCTCAGAACCAAGACAAGGAATCTTCAGATTATGAACAAAGAGTATGAGGAGATAGGAAAAGAAACTGAAAAAGCATTTGCACAAGTGTTTATGGATAGACACATGTATCCATCAATGACGCATACAACTAAGGTAACTCCAGATCCTCCCAAATAGGTTACAGAACCAATAATTCAAAATGCACCTATGACAGGTCCATAGGTTTCAGCGCTCTCAGTGACATTAACTTTTGATACAACAAAAGACTCAGAAGATACTATAATGGTTGATAAAATCAAGATATCCATGACAACATCTGACAATGACATGGACAAAGTTGATAAAGCATTTGTAAGCACTGAAGAGATGTGCACTAATGATACATTTGTACAGCAGGATGAAGTTCCCTCCAATGATCCAATAGACTTGAATGAAGAAAAAGATACTCAAGATAATGAGACACTAGTCAAGGAGATACCAGTAAAGAGTGAATGCATGGATACCAGTCAAAATATTATATTCACTCCATCCACTTTACCATCTACTTCATTGTTGTCAAGGTTAACTCCTGACTCAACAAGTCTAGTTTCGTGGGGAGAAGAAGACTTAATAAAGATCAGCGTGTTAGCTATGGAAAAGGCAAAAGAAAAACAACTTATGAGGAACCCTCTTTTCTTGGAATCAGTTAACATTCTAAATGATTTAGTACCTGCAGACAAGAAAGTAGCCAAGATTCAATCGGTTGAAGATGTCGACAATATTTTAACAAGCTTCAAAGCACACTTTACAGACCTAGTAGACTCTGCCACTAGAATTGCAGAATATGAATATAAAAAGGAGAGATTGAATGAATTGGTAAAGAATTTTACCTTAGACCTAAAATCTCTAAAGATTGGGCAATCTATATTGAAAGAGTTGGTAGCTGAAGGTAAGAAAGTCATAGCAAACTGCATGGACAGAGTAAAGTTCACCTCTAAGCATATCAAGAAGATAGAAGAGGCAGAGATCATGGTCGACACTATCAGAAAATTAGTTGACACATCTACCCAGGATATGAACATATGTAACAATGTCTATCAAGGTCAGTTAGACAAAATTGAAAAGGCTAAGTTGGAGATCAACAAGATAAGAGTCAGACAAACTCAGTTGAGAAATGCACTTGTGCCCTCTCTAGCAGTTCTGAATGAGAACATCAAACAGATTGATGCCAACATTGTGACATATGATCAAGGTCCCTACATGGATTTGATAAAGATGGAGAATCTGACATATACCTTATGCACGCATCTTTAGACAATTGATGCAATGAAGGTATTCTGGCAAAAAGAGATCCAATCTCTTTAGATTGTGTTCCCAGATGTTTACATGGAGTAAGCATCCATAAGACTTACAAGTTTTGTACACCTTTGTCATTAATGTCAAAGGGGGAGTAATAGAGAATGTGTATATATGGGGAGCAGTATATGGATATATTAAAAGATTCTATGATAAGACAATATTTTATGTGTTAAGTCATTTTGAGAAACTTGGCCACATTCCTTTGTTGCCATAAATGACAAAGGGGGAGATTGTTGGCAAGTTGACTCCTAGAGGATACATGACTTATTTTGTGTTTTTATCATGGCAACAAAGTCATATTAAGTTTTTGTCAATGATAACTTATAAGATAAATGACTAAGTATGGAATACAGGGCAGACAAAGATATACAATGATCAGCACATCAGTGCATGTGCGAGAGATTGAATCAGAGTATGTGCATTCAGATATATGTTCTATGAGATGTCTACATACTAAGTCTAGACACGCATGGTATGACATGATAGTATGGAGAAGTTACAGACAGATCAGTACACCAGTAGTCCAGAAGACAGAGCATGAAAGCCGACTAGTGTTTTGATCAGCGTAAATTAATTTGTTGTGTAACGGCCAAGCGCCTTTGATTATATGTTTGTAATAATGTCTTTAGTATTTGATTATATGTTTGTAATAATGTCTTTAGTATTGTTTTAAACACGCTAAATCTGACTTGCTCGGAAGTGTTGTGTATTATGTTTTAGGGCCGACCATAAGTCTTGTTTTGGGTCGCGTCTATTCGGGTATGAACATATAAGTATGTAATGTAAAGTTATGTTACAAGTGTTGAATAATATGCATGAGGAAGATATAGAAGAGTAGTATGATGAAGTCAGTATGAGATAAATCTCTTTAAGAGAGCAAGAGCATCTGCGCATAAACAGAACTGATCAGACAACAGTGTCATCACAACAGTTCACTTTTGATATAGTGTATATCAACTATCAGAAGGTTGTAGCCTTCATCTTATTGGGTAGTGAGCTCAGGTAGTGAGCCATATACCTTTAACAAGGTTTTTGTAATAGACTCCTAACAGGGTCATTGTACTTGGATTGTAAAGACTGCTCCTAACAGGGAAAAGGAACTTTAACAGGTTCATTATACTAGTGCAATATTTGTGGGTACTAATTCCCACCGGGGTTTTCCTCTGATCAAGGTTTCCCCGTAAACATATCATGTGTTATGTGTTCTTGTATTGAGCTTCATTGGATGTATGTTTGATTTATGTTTATGTTGCTGAAATATAATAAATAGACAAACACTGATTCAACCCCCCCTCAATGTTTCTAACACAACAACCTCCTAATATCAAACCAAATCACCACCAACATGACTATGTCATATCAATGCAAAATATATACCTACCTACCCATGATACCATAATCATCACTTGCACTGCACCTGCACTCAACTATCACCCACATTTGATACCAAGTCCCAAACCATGTCCTCAAACCAAAAATAGCCAGTGTACTTGTCACCATAAAATCTCAATCTCTGAACTCACCTGTAGCCTTGTATCGGGAAGCACCATATCTGATAATCATCTATAGTATCATAAATATCTCATTAACATGTACTTCATCAAGGTATCGTCCCTTGACTCGTCCAAATGTGCTCACATCACACCCTGAGTCTCAAGCATAAAAAAGTGATATAAAAGTACAACAATCTCTATACCCATCAGACTGATCAAATAAAAGGACCAAAGCAAAGAAGACACAACATGCTCTCCTACGCCTATTCGAAATCAAAAATTTGATTTCATATGTAAAATATATGACCAAATCCGTGTAACAAGATAACATCTATCTTCCAGGCTCAAAAGCCATGCTAAAATATCAAAATCACTAAACCAAACCAATACTGAACTGAAGTTCTTAAAATCAGCTTTCCAATGAGTATAAGAAGTCTAAAATCTGACATTCTGGGTGAAAGTTATGCTCGTTTGAATAAACCTGCCTATTTACATATATAAACCACTTTCAAACTGGCCCCACTCCATGTAAAATTCAAATATTTTAAAAATTTCCACCAGCTGCATAGTCATGGACCCAATAACAAATGAAAACTGATTTAATCTTTTACAAAAAGGTGAAAAAGGTAGTGGCTTTCAAATTTTGGTTTTCTAATATAATAAAAACTTTAGTTTTTAAATAGGGTAGTTAACTTTATTTATTTACTAAAGTCATATTTTTTCATTCCAAATAAATGAAACTTGGTCAAAGTTTGTAAAGTGGCAATTTCACATGGAAATTAAAGTACATATGGTAGGGTAGGACAGGTTTGTGGACCCTTAGCCGATCCCAAATATATATATTTTAATTTTTTTTCAATCGCCTCTGCCATGCAATTGCGTAATGTGATTTGAATTTTTTTATTATTATTTTTTAATTTTATGAAAACTTCATCGGAAGGCCAACTCGGATCTAATGGCGAGGTTCATTTCTTCACGGGACGTCATTTATACAAACTCCCCCCAAAAATCCTCATTTAAATGAACATCCAAAAAACCCTTTTGACCAACAATTTTTCATGCCCAAAATCTGCAAACAACCCATCGTAACAACAAACCCAAAACCTCAGATCTGCAATAAAAAACCTACAAAATCCATATATCTTGTTATGTCTTTCATTCTTTCATGCATTCTCATGGATTCACACCTAGGGTTACACAACCAATACCATGGATTTGATATCACTTGTAAGAAAACTTGCAACTAACTTTATGACAATTTCCACATAACCCATAATAGATCTTATGCAAATAAACACTTATAATCCACATGCAAAGGAATAGACAACATACCCACAAAATGTGACATGAGATATATCTTGGGAAAACCCTTAATGAGGGAAGAAACTTAGCCTCCAAAAGCATCCATAGTCTATGTATTATTCAACAATGCGTCCATTACAATACATCCATGAAAGCCTTCAAAGCCCCAACCATAACCAAGCATTCCCATGTGAAAAAGAATGAATCCACACATCCCACGCCATGCTTCAACCTCCACAAATGCTAACCTGGCTAACCTCAACAACTACCCTTGTGGTTTCTTTTATAGAAACAAGCTCCCATTAAACCGCCAAGTGGTATTACATAAACCATGTGCTACCTAACCCCATTGACCCACATTAAATATTGGGTACTTTATTAATTATTTCCCCAATATTAAATAAATACATCAAATAATATTTACAATGTTACAATACAACTCATCAAGTGGTCCCAAGAATATTCCATGAGAATCTCTACATGTTGCACGCTCATCTAGGTGCAACATCTACATAATAAAATAAAATATTACAATAATATGCATTGCTATGCAAGGTGTACAACACACCATTTTCCCAACACCTATTAGGATTCAATCTTCCAAGTGTAAAATTTTACTGGAGTCCTATTTTATTTGTGCACTTAGACCTCATTTTTACCAAATAATAGATTGATATTAGAAATATTTGTATGATTTGTAGTTATTAGTTTTTCCTAAGTGTTTCCCTTTTCCATCTCCTATATGCCCCTCATGTGTTAAAAGTTAAAATAAAAAAATTATAAGTGATATGTTATGCTCTATTTCTTCAAATTTTCAAAGTTGTTGAAATTTTGGGCTTTCAAGGATATCCATCCTAGCATAGCATTATTCTTATCTTTGTGTTCCTCTTGTCCTTATTAGGGTGTTTGAATTTTTTGATCATGACATACCTAACCACGTACACCTCTAAAATTTGAAACCTTGAGTATGTGTACCAAGTCTAGAGTTATGCTAGAGGTTTGAACATTCCTATACCTAAGTACCTCATAGTGATCACCCTCAACATCGTGATTCTTCTATGCTCAATTGTATTAATAGGTTGTTGAAATTTTAGTTTAGTCCATCCCAAAATGCCATGTAGCCAAACTCTAGTAACTCAATTCCTTGAACTTTGAAAGCCAAAATTTTGGAGTTCTCATTTCTTGGATACCTTGTTGCAAGTATCCCTTATTCCTAATCCCAAAAACTCTAACAACTCTAATGCTTTGCATAGTTTTTCTTGTGAACTCTTTTGTTTATTTGAGAGTGTATTGTGAAACTAGATTTGATATTGTAACTACTAAACTAGATTGTTTATGCCTAGAAAGCATTGTTTATTAAAGATGTATGAACTCAAAGGGAATGAAGAATTAAGGCACCTATATTGTATTTAGTATTGCAATAAGGTTTCAGACTTGTTCATTCCAACATCTTTAAGACACTATTCTCAATAGATTTTCTGGGTTCTTTTGTACCTTGGGCACTTTAATTGATGAATGAAATTAATGTTTGAAATGATTACAATCATAAAGATATGGATTCTTTCATCTTTGAGGTATCTTTATACATCTTGAATGGGATATTTCTATATACTGGTATTAATTAATGATCTCATGGGCATGCATGACCTTATATCTTTTTTAAGGGTCACATACCCAAGTTCTAAATATATAAATGTAGGTTTATTCTTCATTATGAGGGTTGGTCTTGCTTTCTTTTCATTGAAGAAAAGTACAAAGACTTTTTTCTAGTTTTGATTATGTTAGTTCCCTTGTTGTTATTATAAAGTATTCTAGAAGTTGCAAAGAGGTAGTTTCAATTCCGGAGATTCAAACTACCCACCCTTTTGTTCTAGTCTTTGACTCGATTCAACTCATTCTCATAGATTCTATAAATTTATATATTAAATCATCTTGCTCTACAAATCTCGATTCCAACATGTTTTGAGATTCTTGAAGCTATATCCATTAATGTGAAGAATATCCTTATGCTTACCATAATTGTATAAGTGTTGAAGTAGCATCTACATACAAACATTGTCCATCTTAGATTTCTTAAATGTTGGAGGCGTTGCTCTAAATAAATATTGTTTGTGTTTTTCCTAGTGTGTTGGACCTTTATTTGTCTTCTTTTTATTTTAAGGAAAAAGGGTAGAGGCCTGAACCATATAGATACTATATAGAAAGATTACATAGATGAAAAACTTGAAATAGAAGTTGTCTCAGAAGATGGAGAGAGGCTCAATCCTAGTAGCAACATAATAAAGCCAAGAGTGAAGGACAACTGATTGTCATTTCCAGCTACAATTCACATAACTACAATTATGTAGAATGCACTTATAAAATCTTAATGAAAATACAATAATTTACATATCTGAGTTCAATCTGGAGTAGCTTTGATTGAATTCAACCCTAAAGATCCTCTTGCTCTATCTAGAGATGAATTTGTAAGGCTATAGGCTTACAAGACAAACACCTCAAGCTTACAAAAGCATATAATCATTTTTGCTTGACAGAGACTCTGATTGAGATTTATCTTTTTTTTGATAGGACTGACATTTGGTGTATAGATCCTCTTTGTAAAAATCCTTGATTTTGAACACAAGAAAGCCAAAAATGAGAGCCCTGAATAGAGAGACCTTTATTCTTATTCTTATTTTCTCATTGCTAGTAGTTTCAAATCCTATTAGTCATTGTATCTTTGGCATTGTCGAATCATACTCTCTTATTTGTGTTGATATTTCTAGTCTATTGTAGCATTGTTATTTGACCTAAAGACAAATTCCCAATAAGCCACCAATTTTTTTTATTATTTAATTTCTAAAGCTATAGGTTTCATTGAGAGGGAATACTTCTAGCTTTGTATAGATTTAGTGATACCTATAGATTTAGTGATACCTTTCCCTCTCTATTTTCTTTATCATTTTTTTGATTTCTTTACAACAAAATAGATTAAATTTGTTATTATTTTATTCTCCTAGTTACTATAATTTGTTGTTACTCTTTTATCTTGTTTTTGTGGATTTAGCACATTTTTTGAAGCCTATTTTTTAGTCTAGACTTTTAGCCTTACGAGGCTACAACACGTCACATATCTGTCAAGCCTTCTAATCCGATCTAGCAAGTTCTAGATTCTAGTCACAAGTTCTTTTTCAATATTTCTTTTTAATTCTATATTATGCTTGTAATTTGTGTTAGTCGTTCTACAAATTAAGAACAACATGTTTATTTTAAGTGTACTAGCTCAATTAAATAAATGACATTTATTTATAGTTAGAACAATTTTGGGTTAATTAGAAAATGTATTATAAGATAGTAACAAATTAGTTTCTCATATTTAGAAAACTTTAAATAACTTGAATGTAGAGTTACTAAGATCACTTGCGAGCAAAGCTAATCTTTCTATTGTAGAGTCAAATTTTAATATCTAGAGGTACAATTCTTGTGCAAATGCTAATATTGTGTATTTTTTAATAATCATTAATTAGCTTTTGTATTTAAGAAGCTATAAATAATTTTTTTACTCATTCAATTTCATCAAAAATTAAAAGTATGATAGATATATATTTTTTAAATAATATTATTTTCAATAAATATTTATAGGTTCCATTAAAATTTGATGTTCAATTATAGATATCAAGATTTGTTAAGTAATATGATGTAATGTTTTATCAAGATTTAATTACATAGTTTTTGTATCAAATTTATTGATAGCCTTTTATAAGAATCCTTGTTTCATGTACACATGAATAGTCTATTTAGTATTTTTTTGTCATAAGAGTGATTGCAAGTTGACTTTATGAGAGGCCGCTCATTCCAATATGACATCAAGACCATTAAACTTGTTTATATTCATAAGAAATATGTTCTTACAAATCACTAATAATAAAATATATATTAACAAACATAAAATAATACAATTAAATTCTCATAAAATATCACATACTCTAACACTTATAAAAATATCATCTAATCATATGATGTTTTTAAAAGGAAGGTACCATGAAGTCACAAGGTTGCATATGCTGAGCAAGTAGAAAAAAGGTGGGGGGCTAAAAATTGCCTCACGAGCTTAGACCATTTTTTTTTGGCCACTTGTCAGTCATGAAAATTTTCAATTCTTATCGATTAATTTTCTTTATATTGATATTTACTTCAAATGAAACAAAATTTATGAACCAACTTTTATAAATTTTAGAACTTAAATTTTTAAGCATGGACTCCACTATAAAATTCAAGGAACTTTCTACTTTAAAATAATCTCAAAAAATCGCAGCAACATATGTTGAATTTTTTTAAAAAAGCCCTTCCCTTCAAAATATCCCACCCTGAAAGCAACAAAATTAAATATTATAAAATATATAAATTTTAAATATTAATTAAATTTTGATAATTTTTTTATTGATCAAAACTGATTTTTTCTTTTTTGATAATTTATAAAAGCACTAAAAATAAAAATGGCTAAGATAAAAATTTAGTTTCAAAAAAAAAAATCTTATCTAATGTAAGATAAGGAAAGAGTGCTTTTCAGAGAGAGAAAACAAAAGTATTGAGGATTGCCTTTCTGTAGGACAAATTCTAATTCTGTGAAGAAATTTACTGACTGTTTTTCTGCTTCTTGCCTTTTATGGATAGTTCAGTCTTCTTTTTGCTTACCATTTTTAAGGAAGGAAACATCCAGACATCTCTTCAAAGTAAGATTTTTAAAAAGTCTTATAAAAGCTTCTATTTAAAGCCAGCAGAGATTGCTTAAGAAGGAAAACTACTTCAACAATTTATCGGTTAGGATTGTTGTTAGTGTTCAGATTTTTTTTTTTAAATTTTATAAGTTTAGGTTGTCTGTTTAATTTTTTATTTTTATTTTATAAGTTTAGGTGTATTCCTATGTTATTTGATCAATACCATTTGAAAGCTGTCTTTGAGTTTATGGTCTTTGTGTTATCAATTCAGATAATTTAATCATAGTTATCTGAAAAGCTTAAATATTGTTTTAATCTTTATAAAATAATTTGGATTTTTTCAGAAATTCATAAAAAAAATTATAAAATAAAAATTAAGTAAAATATCTAACTAATTAATCTAATATTTTCTTACAGAGAAAAATTAAATAATTATCAAATTTTCTTAGATTTGACTGTATAGATCTTTCTTATGCTTAGTTCATAAAATTTGATCTCAAATATTGACACAAAAAACTATACAGTCAAATTTAACAAATTTTAACTAAAATATTATAAATTTCATAATTATAGCTAAAGTTGTAAAAAAATTCATGATTCTGACTAAAAATCAATTAAAAAGAATGAATTGAAGTGAATCTTCAAAAACAAGTTTTTCAAAAAGTTTATTGCAGTGTAAATTACAACAGCCAATTCTGTACAAATAAAATGCCAGATCCAATTCTCAATCTGGCCAAAGAAACCCTAACCAATAAAAAATAAACCCTAACCCAATTTTTTTTCCTAGATTATAGTCAAGCAGCAGCCCAAAACCATCTAATCTTACACTTGAATACAAACTACAGAACAAATCACAGATCTACGTAATTTTTTGCTGATGATTACACAGACCCACAAAAAACAATGAATTTTCTAGACCATTGAAACCCTAGAAACCAAAAAAAAAAAAAAGAAAGAAAATTACCAGGCATTTATTGTAGAAAATGCCTTGTTCTGGTGCGATGAAGCCAATGCATGACAACAGTCCTTTGGGCATGTCTGGGAAAAGGAGTTGCATTCACTATTCCCAGAATAACACCAAATAAGCGATAGAAGAAATCCTTGAGCAAATAAATGCCTGATGCTACAGAAATCATAGCTGCTACCTAGAGACAAAATGGATCTCCAATAACCTATTTGTTTGTGAGAAAGCTTAGCTTCTGGGCATATAATTTACAGAGGTATGTAATAGTTGGCTTTCAGATATGCATGAATGAATTGATGGTTATCTATTTCGAACGTTGTAGAATAACAACTTGAGGGGCACTTTACAGCTGCTTCTTGTAAATGTCGAAATGCAGAGTCTAACCAAACAGTCAAAAGCTTCTCATTGGATGGCTAGCCCAGAGTCCTCAAAAGCCCACAGGTTTTGTTGGGCTTTTAATGGGTTTAGGTGGAGATCAGCTAGGTTTGATAGTCTGTCTTTTTCATTAGATTAAAAAAATAAATTAGTTGGGTCATAAAGTATAATATTTGTTGAAGGTTTGTCAATGGGTCCTTGATCTACTAGTGAAGTTGAATGGTTTTAAATGAGCCCACTACACATCAAGTCTTGATGAGTGCAAGACTCCGACATCATAAGGGATGAGGCCAGGATCGTGCCCTGGGCGAATTTGGCGGAATGGATACTCCTCATTCCTTGGCTCTTAGTCAAAGAAATTTCAGCCTATAGGCTCATGCTCCCGTATCGGGTAGCAAAATTTCTTCATGGTGGCCCTCGCTGGTCTGAACCTCCATAAAAATAAAAATGCGCGTTTGAGTTGGAGTAGTATTGGGATGGGTGACCTCCCGAAAAAACCCAATGCTTCACCTCTATGAGCATCACCTGCATGCAATGAGAGCTAAGAGGACCACTATTCATGAAATAAAATATGTCGCACTTAACAATTAAAATATTGTTGTGAATCCAACTTTCAATTTTCTTAAAGTAAAATTTTATTTTATTTTATGGAAACAAATAAGATTATATTGATGTGGGCATCTCTAGTGGATGATAACAATTGTAGTAAGCATTACATCTAAATCAAAAAGTTGTCCATTGAATAAGCTGGAGTAAGCATACATCTA
The DNA here is from genome assembly GCA_018584345.1 of Thuja plicata. Lineage (NCBI taxonomy): Eukaryota > Viridiplantae > Streptophyta > Pinopsida > Cupressales > Cupressaceae > Thuja > Thuja plicata. Next base: position 6,405,872 of record MU223224.1, on the reverse strand, counting down.
ATTTTGAATGTTGCGTTTTGACTAAGCAACCACATGCAGGGAGATCATGTCTGTCAAAGTCACCTAGGTGTTGAGCCTCGTCTATGCACGTCTTCAAGTGTTTGAACCTTGGTGGATAGTTTTGTCGGTCTAGATGGAGCAAGGTTGAACATGCTAAGTTTGACAATTTACCTTCCCCTTAGATCAATTTTTGCCTTCTAATTAATGGTTTGAGAATTTATACAACATTAGAAAAAATGTTTACTAATTACTAGTTACATTAGTGTGAATCCAACCTTCAATTTTCTTAAAGTAAAATTTTATTTTAATTTATTTTGATGGAGATTTTTTAGATGTTGACATCTCTTGTGGACTACAACTATTGGAGTAAGGACACATCTAAATCATAAAGTCATCCTTCGACTATCAAATGAAATTAGTTATATTAGTGCAAATCCAACCTTTAATTTTCTTGAAGTAAAATTTAATTTAATTTTAATGGAGATTACATAGATGTCGACATCTCTAGTTGACTACCACAATTGGAGTAAGCATCTAGATCTAAATAATAAATTTGTCCTTTGGTTAAGGAGCCATTGTAGAGAGATCATGTCTATCAAAGTCACTCGGGTGTCGAGGTGTCCTGAATTTGAACCTTAGTGGATGAATTTTGTAATCACATACCATAATCCTTATCAATTGAGCTCCACTAATTGAGCTACAACCTTTTGACCAAATTTAACTTTTGGTTCTTACCTTAAACTAACTAAACACATATTTATGAAATTAACTATCACTTTTTTACATTTAGAGTAATTCAATTGCATTCCTTTGTCATCACTGAATATTAAGGAAATATCATTTGCATTTAAGGAGTCCTAAATTTGAGTCATGATTTTTCAAAATTTAAATTCAAAAGTCTACTAAGTGTCGCCTAGTGTTTCCCGCCCTAAGTAGATTAAACATTGGTTTATGGTATTAACTACTATATACTTGTATTTAAAAGGATTCATTTATCATTATTGGACATCAAGGAAATATCATTTCCATTTGAGAAGGAGCATGTTAGGAACATTTCCATGTTGGATCACTAAAGGAATGCGTAATCATCTTAGGAGCATTTGTGTGACTACACCTAGAAGAACTTCTCCTATAGTGTTTTAGCAAGGCTCCAAAGTAGAGAAGATAATAGTGAATTTTGTGAAATGGGAAGTAAGAGCACATAATCAACTAAATAATTTATTTGGGTAGAGGCAAGTCCATGATCATAAAAAAGATATTAATCCACAATCTTGGTCCTCTACAAGCACACAACATGTTCCAAATCCAAGGTAGAATATTAACAAAGACAACATTTCCAAGTCCAAGCAACCTTGATTTCAACATCTACAAAAAATTGTTCATCATCTTCATAAGTGCCCTATTTTTCACATTTATTTTATCATAATTAGAATTTAATGTTCTAATTCACTAATATTTGCATGCAACTCTATTCTCTAAATTAACCCACGTATTTATTACTTAAAAATAATAGTCTAGATAACATCATTTAGTTAAGGAAAAGGTCTTATTTTTCTTTACACTTTTGGTGAACTTGTCCACTCTTACATGACCTAGTTTTCCCCTAGGATTTTCTTATCAATATTGTGGTTTTCATTTTTTTCTTTCCTGATACTTATTTCTTATTCCTTGCTATAACCTCATTTTACGTGTTTCACTAATACATGATTCTTATTTTAGGGTTATCTATTTTCTATCATTCGCTCACCCTCATTAGTTTAAGGTTTCATATTTTTTAGATTTAATTAGGAATGATTTTCAGATATACATTAGATTATACCTTGTTTTGTAACATTTATATGATATGCATTAGGTTTTGAGCCTTTGCACAATTTTGTGATCCCTACACTTCTCATCCTTGGATCCTTATCTCTACAACATCTATTATCATAGTTCTCAATCCTTAGCATATATTCATGCTTCTATTACTAATTATAGCATGTTATATTTTGTGAGATCTGATCCATTTGTCCTTGATTTATCAATAGTGTTTTATCATATAAATGGTAGTAGTTTGTCTATGGAAGCATTATATCACCGTGCACACATACAACTTCCACATGTAATGATGATCCTACTACTTGTATGGCCTACTCTTCATGCTTTAGATTGCATACAATATTATTATATTACTACTTTTTATGCAAATATTTGTACATGAGTGGTAAATTGAATTAAAAAATCTTCATTTGCACTCTAAACAAAAAAAATTATAATATTCATGTGTGATATTTTTCTTAATATGAGACATTATTTCATATAATATTTCTTAAAAATGTTTTCTATAATACTTTCTTTTTATAAATCCAATTAGTATTATTGTTTTATTATTTTATATGTTTGTAGCATTGTTATTTGAATGCAAATATAATGCACAATACTTGCCCTCTCCTTGGGGGCATCATTTGGGGAAAACTCTCTTGTCACTCTTAGTTTGATTTTATATGATCACATCTTCCATAACTAGTTTAATCCAAGACACTACCATGTTTGGCCATTATTCATCTCAAAACCTCTCTTTTTATAACTAAAATTGACTATATAATCTTATATGTTGTAAATTTGAAGAGGAGCATATAGCCTACCTTATATCATATAGTGTGCGATGGTTAAAGTTACTTTCCTTTAGTCCTACATCACATTTTGTTAAAGTGACTCTTCATAAGTCCTATAATATATATTAGTTAAAGTGACACCTTCATAGGTACTAGACCATTCACACTAGTTATGGAGTGTATCCTTATAGAGGCCAACTTAGTAACAACTCCATGACTATAACATATGGCATTGATTCCCTCTATTTTCTTAGCCTCATTTCCATGATTTTATGGAGACCAACTTGGTTGCATCATCCAAATTTCATAGATGGTATATAATTCCTTGAACTTGTGTAATTGTCCCTCTATGAGTTTCACTTGAATCTAAAATCATTACTCAAGAAAGAACAAGAAAAAAATACCAATCAAACTCTTTTGTATCCTTTGAGTCAAGAATAACTATTGTAAACTTTACTTTTACATAAAAGCATACATGATTCAATTAAGTTCACACACATGCAAACACGACTAAATAATAAATAGATGAAAAGTGTTTACTTTGTAGTTTCACTCTTATTTGGCACTCGTTCTTAACTCAATCATTTAATAAACATGACAATAAACTATTATGATAGTTTGTGCAATAAAATGTGTTATAATTGTGTAACCTATTTCACACAATCTATTTACATGCAATGTGCAAGGTTGTTTCCCCTAAATACGTCAATTTCATTTCAATCCCCATAATTTGACTACCTTAGATTCTACCATGGTTATAGTACTGCCCCTAGATAGAATCATGTATGGTTATGTCCATAATATTGAAAATATTAATTTTCACTTTTTGAACCCTATCTTTGTACTTCAAATTGCATACATATGCCTTGTTGGCATCCAAGTAGCCATAAATGGTCATAAAATGCTTACTAAATAAGGATTTAATTATATGAGCATGCAACAAATACATGAAGCATCAACACATAGGAACACACAAGAAGCATATTAGACAACCATAATTATTAATAGAATACACATTAGAGGAAATTTTTCTACATTTTTCTTTCTTGTCCATGTACATACCTTAACATTTTCACTACTATGCAACTCCTAAGACATCCATCATCCATATCTTTAAAAAAATGCAAATTTTAGTTGTTATTGAGGAAGTTTATTGTTAAGCTTCCTCAAGACAAACCCCAAAGGAGGATACAACACCATTTCATCTATATAACCCATGTTTATTGTAGATACTGATAGGTTGGTAAGTTATATAAGACATCGGTAACTATAGAAGAAACTTCCATATTAAATAATAATGCTACTATGACTATATAATACACGCCACATTAATATAATGCCACCACACCATATCAAACAAAGACACAAACAAATTCATCCTTCTAACATAAAAATTAAAAGGATAAATATATTTCTCCTAATCTAACCCAACAAAATCAAAATACTAAAACTACATCAATTACCAAAAAAGGCTTTTCCCTATTCTCTTATTACACCGAGAGGCATAACCTACATTGGCAGCATGGAGCGGATTGTGAGCGTGTTAACAAAAATAAGTTAAATTATATTAAATTGCTAACATACATTCAATTAATATTACACTGAGAGGCATAACCTACATTGGCAACATGAAGCAGATTGTGAGTGTGTTAACAAAAATAAGTTAAAATATATTAAATTGCCAACATACATTCAATTAATAGTGAAGGGATATAATAAAGAATTTATAGTTGACAAAAAAAAATATTTAAAAGGCACATGAATCACTACAAGTTTTCAACCAATAAATAATTATAAAGAAGAAAGGTGAGAAAATAATTACAAATTAAGGAAAAAGACAAAGGAGAAGTTGCGACAAAAAATGTTTTTTGGAAGGAATGAAGGCAAACAAATTACAAGTCATGTGATGAAATAATTTCTTTCATAATGATTTTTTAAAAATATTTTTATGGTTAAAAAGAATAAATCTAAAATATAACTATGACTAAAAATTTACTTGTCAAAAAATTGCTTACATATTTTTTTTTATAATTTTTTATTAAGAGGATTAAAAAATATACTATAAATAAACAATATTTTTCAATTAATTTGTACTGAAATATTTTTTTATGAAATTAGTGTATAGTAAAATTCTACATACTATTATACTAATTCAATTTCTAATATAATCATTGCAAAAATACATATAGAATGGTGTGTGCAATAATTAAATTTTAGCTATTCACATTTAATTCTTATAATTTCTTAGGATGTCTTGTCCAAGATTAATTTTGAAAATGAAGAACAACGAAGAGAACATTGAAGACAATGTGTTTGAAATTACATGAGACGATGATGTGAGCAAATGATTTATGTACAAATAGAGGAATCAAGAAATTGTTAAAAGCAGAATGATAGAGAAAGACATGTTAAATGTAGGGCATATATTATAGTTGAAGAGATTGAAGAAGAGATGAGACAACACATAGATGGGATGAGAATACATAATATATGAACATCTCAAGAGGAGCAATACATATTAAGAATAATATTACATAGATATGAGCACTCAGAACAATTCAGTGAGATAGAAAGACAACATATTCAAGTACACTTCAAGTACATAAGTGTGAATCAGTTCAAAGACATTGTCCATCTCATTGGAATATAGAGGGGAAATCTCAAGGAATGAATTCAATTACAATAGATCGTGTTCTAGAGAAGAGAGTTCAAGATGTAATGATTATTGAAATTAAAAAATCATGTAGAAATTAACAATTCACAAGATGAGTTAACCTCTCAATTGAGGGCATGTGCACTAAGATAGTGAACAAAAAGGAGAGTATAAGTGACCACTTTTATTTTTATTTTTTTCTGAAATTAGCCAAACTCAAACTTGGAGGAGAAATTTGAGACTCATCCACTCAAAATTTCAAGATACCAAAAAAGTAATAATTATAGTACTCTGAATCTAGCTTCTAAACTACTAAATTTTTTCAAAAATAGATAAGATAAAGGGGGTCAAATCCTTCACACACATAAAACTATTCCTATTTTTTTTAGCAAAACATAACATAATATTTGACGTGCAAGTCAAACAATATATAGTTGCATTTACTATTTTGAAAAACCCTTTGGTAGAAAGATAATTAAGAGTGAGTACTAGAAGTTTTATATTTTTTTATAATTTTTTGTTGAGCATTTTTTTTTAATGATTTTTCAAAGTAGATGCATCTTAAAAACTAGATACATGTTTGTGCGGGTCAAATAACTTAAACCAAACTAACCAAAAAATGATTTTTTTTGAAATCCTAAACAATGAAGTGTAGAACAATAATATAGAATTTATTTCAAATTCAGACAAGGAATTTAAAAAATTATTAAAAAAATGGTAGACATATGTCTATGAGAAGTCTAGAAACATTGGTAAAAGAAATTAAAAATTAATATGTTAATGGTGTTCATATATAAACAATATATATGGCTAGAAAGTTCAAGAGACATGTGAAATTATGGTGTTAATTTACAAATACCCACTTGACAATGTAAGAAAATTAAGTAGCAGAACAACTTCCTACATTAACCTTGAGGAGAGGGTATTGTAAAAAATTTCTCAGATATTTATAACAGTTACAAAAACTTAATAGAAATAACATAAATAATATGCACACCACAATATGGCAATTTACGTGGGAAAAAGCCTTTCGATGAAAAACCCCACACTTGAAAAGCCGCCCACTACATTATTTAGAAATCAATAACAAATTACACTATACTTGCAAAGTTAGCTTCTCTCAAGAGTATCACCATTAGAGATCCAGAGGTAACTCAATATCTATAAGACTCTTACAAACACCCTCCATCTCACACACAAAATATGTAGGAGATACAATACATGAAACCATCAAAAAATATTACAAAACCATGGGCCAAAAACCATTTATAAAGAGGTGCCCATCTTAGTTATGATCAGAGATGCTCTATGATGTGTCAAACCCACACCAACACATGTATCTCCTTTTTACAACTCATTTATGCGTTAAACATATTTTTTCATTTCCTATGTCAGGAGACCCAACCGTTGGAGGCCATAAATGTCAAACAAGGTGTCTAATTGATGAACCGTTTGAAGCGTCAAAAAGCTCACAACATGCCCTATCATTTAGTAAATAGCTATTCTATTTACCCATATTTTCAGACCATTTTCGAGCATCTAAAGGATTCAAAATTTAATTCATTTTTTTTGTGACAATTTCCAAAAATATAAACTTTAATATCTTCAAAATTGGACATGATGTTGCAACAAAAATTTAGCAAGGTCGGACATGCTAAATTTGACAATTTACCTTCCCCTTAGATCAATTTTTTCCTTCTAATTAATGGCTTGAGAATTTATACAACATTAGAAAAAATATTTACTAATTACTAGTTACATTAGTGTGAATCCAACCTTCAATTTTCTTAAAGTAAAATTTTATTTTGATGGATATTTCATAGATGTCGACATCTCTTGTGGACTACAACTATTGGAGTAAGGAAACATCTAAATCATAAAGTCATCCTTTGACTATCAAATGAAATTAGTTATATTATTGCAAATCCAAACTTTAATTTTCTTGAAGTAAAATTTTATTTTATTTTAATGGAGATTACATAGATGTCGACATCTCTAGTTGACAACAACAATTGGAGTAAGCATAGCTCTAAATAATAAAGATGTCCTTTGGTTAAGGAGCCATTGTAGAGAGATCATGTCTATCAAAGTCACTTGGGTGTCGAGGTGTCCTGAATTTGAACCTTAGTGGATGGATTTTGTAATCACATACCATAATCCTTATCAATTGAGCTCCACTAATTGAGCTACAACCTTTTGACCAAATTTAACTTTTGGTTCTTACCTTAAACTAACTAAACACACATTTATGAAATTAACTATCATGTTTTTACATTTAGAGTAATTCAATTGCATTCCTTTGTCATCACTGAATATTAAGGAAATATCATTTGCATTTAAGGAGTGCTAAATTTGACTCATGATTTTTCAAAATTTAAATTCAAAAGTCTACTAAGTGTCGCCTAGTGTTTCCTTCCCTAAGTAGATTAAACACTTGTTTATGGTATTAACTACTATATACTTGTATTTAAAAGGATTCATTTTTCATTATTGAACATCAAGGAAATATCATTTTCATTTGAGAAGGAGCATGTTAGGATCATTTCCATGTTGGATCACTAAAGGAATGCATGATCATCTTAGGAGCATTTGCGTGACTACACCTAGGAGAACTTCTCCTATAGTGCTTTAGCAAGGCTCCAAAGTAGAGAAGAGAACAGTGAATTTTGTGAAATGGGAAGTAAGAGCACATAATCAACTAAATAATTTATTTGGGTAGAGGCAAGTCCATGATAAAAAAAAAAGATATTAATCCACAATCTTGGTCCTCTACTAAGCACACAACATGTTCCAAATCCAAGGTAGAATATTAACAAAGACAACATTTCTAAGTCCAAACAACCTTGATTTCAACATCTACAACAAATTGTTCATCATCTTTATAAGTGCCCTATTTTTTACATTTATTTTATCATAATTAGAATTTAATGTTCTAATTTACTAATATTTGCATGCAACTCTATTCTCTAAATTAACCCACGTATTTATTACTTAAAAAGAATAATCTAGATAACATCATTTAGTTAAGGAAAATGTCTTATTTTTCTTTACACTTTTGGTGAACTTGTCCACTCTTACATGACCTATTTTTCCCCTAGGATTTTCTTATCAATATTGGGGTTTTCATTTTTTTCTTTTCTGATACTTATTTCTTATTCCTCTCTATAACCTCCTTTCTATGTGTTTCACTAATACATGATTCTTATTTTAGGGTTATCTAGTTTATATCATTCGCTCACCCTCATTAGTTTAAGGGTTTATATTTTTTAGATTTAATTAGGAATGATTTTCAGATATACATTAGATCATACCTCATTTTGTATCATTTATATAATATGCATTAGGTTTTGAGCCTTTGCACAATTTTTTGATCCCTACACTTCTCATCCTTGGATCCTTATTTATATAACATGTATTATCATAGTTCTCAATCCTTAGCATATATTCATGTTTCTATTACTAATTATAGCATGTTATATAATTTGTGAGATCTGATCCATTTGTCCTTGATTTATCAATAGTATTTTATCATATAAATTGTAGTAATTTATCTATGGAACCATTAAATCACCGTACACACATGCAACTTCTACATATAATGATGATCCTACTACTTATATGGATTACTCTTCATGCTTTAGATTGCATACAATATTATTATATTACTACTTTTTATGCAAATATTTGTACATGAGTGGTAAATTGAATTAAAAAATCTTCATTTGCACTCTATACAAATTTTTTTTATAATATTCATGTGTGATATTTTTCTTAATATGAGACATTATTTCATAATATTTCTTAACAATATTTTCTATAACACTTTCTTTTTATAAATCCAATTAGTATTATTGTTTTATTATTTTCTATGTTTGTAGCATTGTTATTTGAATGCAAATATCATGCACAATCTGGCCCTCTCCTTGGGGGCATCATTTGTTGAAAAAATCTTTTGTCACTCTTAGTTTGATTTTATATGATCACATATTCCATAGCTAGTTTAATCCAAGACACTGCCATGTTTGGCCATTATTCATCTAAAAACCTCTCTTTTTATAACTAAAATTGACTATATAATCTTAAATGTTATCAATTTGAAGAGGAGCATATAGCATACCTTATATCATATAGTGTGTGATGGTTAAAGTTACTTTCCTTTAGTCCTATATCACATTTTGTTAAAGTGACTCTTCATAAGTCCTATAATATATATTAGTTAAAGTGACACCTTCATAGGTACTACACCATTCACACTAGTTATGGAGTGTATCCTTATAGAGGCCAAATTAGTAGCAACTCCATGACTATAACATATGGCATTGATTCCCTCTATTTTCTTAGCCTCATTTCCATGATTTTATGGAGACCAACTTGGTTGCATCATCCAAATTTTATAGATGGTATATAATTCCTTGAACTTGTGTAATTGTCCCTCTATGGGTTTCACTTGAATCTAAAATCATTACTCAAGAAAGGACAAGAAAAAAATACCAATCAAACTCTTTTGTATCCTTTGAGTCAAGAATAACTATTGTAAACTTTACTTTTACTTAAAAGCATACATGATTCAATTAAGCTCACACACATGCAAACATGACTAAATAATATTTAGATGAAAAGTGTTTACATTGTAGTTTCACTCTTATTTGGCACTCGCTCTTAACTCAATCATTTAATAAACATGACAATAAACTATTATGATAGTTTGTGCCGTAAAATGTGTTATAATTGTGTAACCTATTTCACACAATATATTTACATGCAATGTGCAAGGTTGTTTCCCCTAAATACGTCAATTTCATTTCACTCCCCATAATTTGACTACCTTAGATTCTAGCATGGTTATAGTACTTCCCCTAGATAGAATCATGTATGGTTATGTCCATAATATTCAAAATATTAATTTTCACTTTTTGAACCCTATCTTTTTACTTCAAATTGCATACATATGCCTTGTTGGCATCCAAGCAGCCATAAATGGTCATAAAATGCTTACTAAATAAGGATTTAATTATATGAGCATGCAACAAATACATGAAGCATCAAGACATAGGAACACACAAGAAGCATATTAGACAACCATAATTATTAATAGAATACACATTAGAGGAATTTTTTCTACATTTTTCTTACTTGTCCATGTACATACCTTAACATTTTCACTACTATGCAACTCCTAAGACATCCATCATCCATATCTTAAAAAAAATGCAAAGTTTAGTTGTTATTGAGGAAGTTTTTTGTTAAGCTTCCTCAAGACAACCCCCAAAGGAGGATACAACACTATTTCATCTATATAACCCATGTTTACTTAAGAATCTGATAGGTTGGTAAGTTATATAAGACATCAATAACTATAGAAAAAAACTTCTATATTAAATAATAATGCTACTATGACTATATAATACACCCCATATTAATATAATGCCACCACACCATATCAAACAAAGTCACTCACAAATTCATCCTTCTAACATAAAAATTAAAAACATAAATATATTTCTCCTAATCTAACCCAACAAAACCAAAATACTAAAACTACATCAATTACCAAAAAAGGCTTTTCCCTATTCTCTTATTACACCGAGAGGCATAACCTACATTGGCAGAATGGAGCGGATTGTGAGCGTGTTAACAAAAATAAGTTAAAATATATTAAATTGCTAACATACATTCAATTAATATTACATCAAGAGGCATAACCTACATTGGCAACATGAAGCAGATTGTGAGCGTGTTAACAAAAATAAGTTAAAATATATTAAATTGCCAACATACATTCAATTAATAGTGAAAGGATATAATAAATAATTTATAGTTGACACAACAAATAATATTTAAAAGGCACATGAATCACTACAACTTTTCAACCAATAAATAATTATAAAGAAGAAAGGTAAGAAATAATTACGAATTAAGGAAAAAGGTAAAGAAGAAGGTGCGGCAAAAAATGCTTTTTGGAAGAAATCAAGGGAGACAAATTACAAGTCATGTGATGAAATAATTTCTTTCATAATGATTTTTAAAAAATATTTTTATTGTTAAAAAGAATAAATCTAAAAGATAACTATAACTAAAAAATTACTTGTCAAAAAATTGCTTACATATTTTTTTTTATAATTTTTTTATTAAGAGGATTAAAAAATATACTATAAATAAATAATATTTATCAATTAATTTGTATTGAAATGTTTTTTTATGAAATTAGTGTATAGTAAAATTCTGCGTACTATTATACTAATTCAAATGCTAATATAATCATTACAATAATACAAAAAGAATGGTGTGTGCAATAATTAAATTTTAGCTATTCACATTTAATTCTTATAATTTCTTAGGATTCTTGTCCAAGATTAATTTTGAAAATGAAGAACAATGAAGAGAACGTTGAAGACAATGTGTTTGAAATTACATGAGACAATGATGTGAACAAATGAACTATGTACAAAGAGAGGAATCAAGAAATTGTCTAAACTAGAATGATAGAGAAAGACATGTTAAATGTAGTGCATATATTATAGTTGAAGAGTTTGAAGCAGAGATGAGACAACACATAGATGGGATGATAATACATCATCTATGAACATCTCAAGAGGAGCAATACATATTAAGAATAATATTACATAGATATGAGCACTCAGATCAATTCAATGAGATAGAAAGACAACATATTCAAGTACATAAGTGTGAATCAGTTCAAAGACATTGTCCATCACATTGGAATATAGAGCCCGTAAATCTCAAGGAATGAATTCAATTACAATAGATCGTGTTCTACAAATGGGCTAGAGAAGAGAGTTCAAGATGTAATGATTATTGAAATTTAAAAATCATGTAGAAATTAACAATTCACAAGATGAGTTAACCTCTCAATTGAGGGCATGTGCACTAAGATAGTGAACAAAAAGGAGAGTAAAAGTGACCACATTTTTTTTTTTCTCTGGAATCAGCTAAACTCGAACTTGGAGGAGAAATTTAAGACTCGTCCACTCAAAATTTCAAGATACCAAAAAAATAAGAATTATAGTACTTTGAATCTAGCTTCTAAACTACTAAAAGTTTTCAAAATAGATAAGATAAAGGGGGTCAGATCCTTCACGTGCATAAAACTATTCCTATTTTTTTTAGAAAAATATAACATAATATTTGACATGCGGGTCAAAAAAGATATAGTTGCATTTACTATTTTGAAAAACTTGTTTGACGTGCGGGTGAAAAAAGATATAGTTGCATTTACTATTTTGAAAAACCCTTTGGTAGAAAGATAATTAAGAGTGAGTACTAGAAGTTTTATATTTTTTTTATAATTTTTTTTTGAGCATTTTTTTAATGATTTTTCAAAGTGGATGCATCTTAAAAACTGTTATTAATAACTAAGAAGGGGGGGGGGGGGGGANAACTAAGAAGGGGGGGGGGGGGTGAATCAGTGGCCTCAAATTTTTTATCCTTTAATCACTAACCACCAATACACAAACCTCAGATTATTAAGTCCCTACAAGATGCATGCCATGAAATACTTATAATATGTGACTGTCTGTCGGTTTACCTTGTCTGTCCTTATTCTCCTTGATAACCGATAAGTAGTAAAACTATTTACCAATACTCAGTAAATATGCAGAGTATACCAATCAATCCAGAAATGAATATGTGAAATGTAAAACAATAAAGTAATAAACCATACAAACATAACACATGGATTTTAACATGGAAACCCTATTAAGGGAAAAAACCACTGGGATCGGTACCCCAAATTTTCACTCTTCTAAAGTGAGCCCTGTTAGGAGCCAACCCTGTTAAAGGTTACAAACACACTGTTAAGTGTGACCTTGTTAGAGGATTTTATACATAGAGGTTGTCACTTAGTAT